>JAIPRM010008238.1:0-16143 GCA_025469315.1 Stegophylla sp. TES_Ste_2020
TTCGTTAATTTTTCGACATATTTTCACCGCGCTTGGAAAAAGTATTGAGAAATTGGAAAAATGACCTCTTTAAAGTACCATCTGGGTATGATTCCGGTTCTTTAGAGATATTGATCGAAACTTTTGGACAAGTATTTCTATACGAAAAGTTGTACACAGAAAAAAAATAAATAAAAAAAATTAAAAATAAACATTATGTAAAAACACTAGCTTCTTCACTTCGTTCAGAATCTAATATTAAATATTTATATATAGAATCAAACTTAATATTAAATATTATATCTACAAAGTTAATGTGTTTCTATTGTAAATTTATATTTTTGAAGTTCAAGTAAAATTGTTTATTCTTTAAAATCATGTTTACATAAATCAAATTATAAACAAAAATATGACAACATATTACCCAGAAGGCCAGAAGTTATATAAAATTTTGGTTTAATAATTAAAACATACACATCTATAGTCGTATATTAATACATGATTAACAAATATTTATGAATGTGTCATTATCCATTTTATAATTATTAATTATAATGAAAGTGAAATTATAAATTAATTTTAACACAATATCATGACAAATACATTTTTGCCCTATCCTGATTCAACCCGGCTTACCTATGATGGACCATCATAATAAAAATTGTAAAGAAAACTGGAATTTATTTCACATTTTAATTTTGTATGGCTCTTATGTAAAATTTAGTACTGAATATTGATCACTAGGGTTCGGATTTTAAGGCAATATAAATAAAAAAAAAAAATAGCACTTATTATCTGAAAAAGGCAAAAAAAGCATTTATTTTTTATAAAAAGTCAATTACGAAATTTACTAAAACTTAAAATACATTAAAACTCGATTAAAACTAAATTCAAATGTCATAAAATCGACTATGCTTCATCTTAACTTATTCATTTGTTCTGTTGATATTCATGTATAAAAGAATTGTGTATCCATGCATTAGGTAAGTTTGGGTACTTTATAGTCCTTACATTAACAGGCCATAAAAATACTTTATCGATATTGTCGATAATAAATCCCTTATTTTTAACACAACATGGACATAAGTATTTAAAAATATCATATAAAACTATAATTAAATACAAAAAAATAAAAAAAAAGTCAAAAAAGCATTTATAGGCAAAAAAGGCAAAAACAGGCAAATAAAATGTTGGTCTATTATCTTAGAAATTTAATGAAACACATTTCTACATAAGAATTAATTTAGTACGATTATCCAAAAAAAGTGGCATTTGCCTTCAAATCCGAACCTCATTGATCACATTTTGAAATAAACTTCAATTTTGTTTTAATAAATAATGTTGAAACTTCACCAAAATCAACAATAAAACTGACTGATACTATTACATATGAAGAAAATGATAATCTAATAATAATCTAATAATCTAATTGGTAAGTTTTTGATTAGATAAAAATTATAAAAAATATTATTTTTTAATTTTGCTCTCGGTATTAGTTTTATTTCAACTCAATTTCAATCCTTTTTTAGAAGTTTATTTTGAACTGTATCCATATTTATTATTTATATCATCTTTAAGAGGACGTCGCACACGTATGTGTTGTCTCCGTCTTAATAACGTACAACATAGTAAATTTGCGTAGAGCAGAATCCATTTAATGTTGTTAGCTTTAGTATTACAGTAAATTTACCTATTATCAAACTTAAAGGTAAGAACATTATCTTGGGCATCTCATAGGGTTTTGTTGAGATTTTTATTTTAAAGTGAGTTATAATCATTTGAAAGTCATAATATTTTACATAGCTATAACTCACTTTAAAATGTAAATTTCAACAAAATCCTATGAGATGCCCTAGATAATGTTTTTATGTTTAATTTAATGCGTGTGCGACGTCCTCTTAATATATGTACATACTTTTTAGTAAATCCCATTGAGTCTTTACCACTAACTGAAGCTATTACATCCGAAAGAGAAGATTTAAGTTCATCCAATGACACATATGGTAAGTAGTAGTAGTATTATATTTAGGGACATTTTTAAGAAATTGCAAATTTTTTGTAAATAATTTAAAAATATCACAATAATTAATGTAGAAAATTTAAATTTAAAATGTTCTAAGTTTTAATTCTTATTAAATCTTATTAGACTATAATATTTTAGCCTTAGATTCATGTACATTACCCTCATATCATAGATAACAAATTTTGTGTTAAAATATTTTTGTACCTACTTGTTAGTTGCTAATAAAAGTAAATATTTTTATTCAATCTTTTTTTAAAATATGTTAGTTAAAACTGACAATAAATCCATGAATTTAAAAAATTGTTTAAAAATTCAATATAAACTGTAAATAATTAATATTAGGTATAAAATTGTTTTTCCTAAATTTTGCACTAGTAGTTTTTAAAGTACATAATTTTTATTATTTCAGTAGGTAATTTATGTTGAATTGTGCTCATATTTGTGCTATATTTAATGTACTTACTATTTTTTTTTTTTTTCATAGTTCATAATATTGAAACTTCACTGATACAAACAATGCAACTTACTAAATGCTATCACATCTGAAGAAAAAGATTTAAGTTCAATTAATGATCCAATTGGTGCGTTTTGTGAGGTATCAATGAAGCCTTGAGCTATAGAATAGTTGAACTTTCAGATTCGGGGCAAAAATATTCTAGGTGACACTAACATTATGTGAATGATTCTTTTCTCCAGTAGAATGCTTATATAATCTTGGTGGGTTTTACTTTTTTTTCTGATTCTGATTGACTTAATAAAAATTAGTTTATCCTTCATTTTTTTCAAAAATTTGATCATTTTCACTATTGATATATTTTAACTTCTGAATATTATTTCCTAGATCAATTTGGTATTTTTGAACCTGAAGTAATTGTGTATCAAACTGTAGAAAATTTGCCATCTATTCAAAACATTTGTGCAACAGATTGTAATGAAGAGATGACTCAGAAGACAGTAAGTTGTTCTTTATGTATTAAAATCATTAAATTTGAGTAACACCAATCAAACTAAATAAATAATTTACTCAGCTGGAACCTATTTTACCATTTTTGATATCTTAATATGTATTTAATTTCAGTAAATTTGTAAAATATAAATACAGTGTTGGTTTTTCACCAATTTTAAATGAAAATTACTTTTTTTTTTACATTAATACATTTTTTCTTAAATTTTTATTTGCCATTTAGAATATTCAAGAATTGTCATCAGATGATCAATATTTCAAGAAACCTCATCAGAATAATCTTCATTTATTTTTCATGTTTCACCCAAAACAGCCAGTTAATGATGTAACTTTCAATCCAATGATCGCGTTTTATCGGAAGACTAATTCACAAACTTTTAAACGAGAATGGCTATCATATTGTTCTAAAAGTCATAAATTTTTTTGTTCTTTTTGTTTGGCATTCGGTAATGAAGACAATCGATTTACAGTAGGTTGCACTGCTGCTTATTCTAATAACTGTTATGCTAGAATTAAAGAGCATGAGAAATCAAGTGAACATGAAAATTTTGTGAAGCATTTCTTCTCTATTCAAAATCTTGTAATATAAAATATCACTTTGAATCGGGTAGACTTTTTGAAATTCAACGTAAAAGGGCTGTATTACAAAGAGTTATTGATACCATTAAATTAATTGGAAAAAGAGGCTTAAGTTATAGAGGTGCAAAAAATGCGGAGGCTGCATATACGTTAATTGATGACACTCTAGATCATGGTAATCTACTTTTAAAACAACATATTGAAGACGTTGTTCATAAGAGTCAAAAGTTTAAGGAAAATAAAAGTCAAACAAAGCCCGGCCGTTCAGGGCTTATAACATTAATATCTAAAACAACAGCTGATTATGTTTTTGAAGTTCTTGGTACTTTGATGAGGCAAAGTATTTCTAAAAAAATTAAAGAAAATGGTTTTTACTCAGTTCAAATTGATTCCACGCAAGATATCAATGTACACGATCAAATGTCCATCATAATACGATTTGTTGATAATAAAGTAAAAGAACGTCTAGTAGCATTGGTAGATTCTAAAAGTAATACTGGTAAAGATTTGTTTGACACTGTTAACATGGTACTTAAACAATTAAATTTAGATGTAAAAGATTGTGTAGGAAGTTCCACAGATGGAGCCAGCAATATGCAGGGTCAGTACAATGGGTTTACAGCTTGGTTAAATAAAGAAGCTCCAAATCAAGTTCATATCCATTGTTATGCTCATGTGTTAAATCTTGTTATGACCGATACGACTAAAGTATGTTGTGAGAGTATATCACTTTTTGGGCTTCTTAACACATGTGCAGTTTTTGTACGTGAATCATATTTAAGAATGGCAAAATGGGAAAGTTCAAATAAATTCAAGTTCATTTCAGTAATTGGGGAGACAAGATGGTGGACCAAAGATGGATGTTTAAGCAAAGTTTTTGGTAATTTTAAAAATTATGTAGATGCTTTATTTCCTGATATAATTTTAACAATGCATGAAATATTTGTGTCTGAAAAATTTGTTCCTGATGTAAGATACAGAGCAAAAACATTTATTGATTCATTGTTGAAATATGAAACAATTCTTATAGCTCATGTATTTCTTCAAATATTTGTAAGTACAACACTAGTTTCTTTATACTTACAAACCAGACAATGAATGTAATGCATGAATTCACCATGGTAAATAAAACAATTGATAATCTTAAATGTCAATCCCGAAACGTAGATGGAACCATCGAAAAAGTTAACACATATGTAAAAGAAATGAACAAAAAATTGGAAGAAAGAAGCTTAGAATACAGCATTTCTGAAACATTTATTCCAAAAAGAAACAAAATTCAAAAAAATTACCTGGAGAAAATTCTAGTGATGAGTCGATAACTGATCCTAAGAAAAAGTATAGAGTAAATGTTTATAATTTGATTTACGATCAAGCTATAACAAGTTTTGAAAAAAGATTTGTCAAACATGATGAATTGTACAAAAATATGTATTATTTAGATCCTAATCATTTTTTTGCTTTTGAGAATGCTTATATTTAAAGTTTTGAATGGATAAGCTCAGTTCTGTTCAGATTTGACCCAGAAATTAACGCTGGAAACATTTATAATGAATTACAAGATTTTATAAAAAAATGGCCCGTTATAAAAAATGTAGCGATTCGAGTTATCACTACAACAGAAATTGCTGCATCAAATGAAAAACAAGAAGATGAAACTAATGATGTAAATGAAAGTAATTTTAAGCCAATCCAAAATCTTGTCATTATGTAAAACCTCCTGTAAAAATTGTATTTTATGCTGCTTTGAAGTTTTACAGCAATATAGATTGCATACATCAGCTTATTCCAATTTATATTTGGTATATAAATATATTATGACTTTATCATGTACCCAAATCTCATGTAAAACTACCTTTTAAAAACTTACAATTTTTCAAAATAAACTTCGGAACTGTATGTCACAAAATAAATTAGAAAATTTCCTTTTAATGAGTATTGAAAAATATGTACTAGTTAATATAAATAATGAAGATGTAATCGATTTGATTGCCCAAAAAAGTATGTTATTATCTAAATTACTATTGTAAAGTTTTATATTATGATTTTAATTATTAATTTTTAAGTTTTACCTTTTTGATTAAAATACTTAAAATTATGTACTTCATTACCTTATTGGAATGTTACTATGGTCTATGATTGATCAGTAAAAAACATCTTTTTTTTTTTTTAATTTAATCCAATTCTGATTAGTGGCGGATTTAACGGTCGTTTAGTCGGCAAATGCTGACGAGGCCAGGCCCCCTCCTTAATTGTGTACTGAGGCCCTTGGCCCACCAACTTATTTTTTTTGCGAGCGAAGCGAGCTGTGTTTTAAAAAAAGTTTTTAGTATGTTACAGAAATTTTGTACGAGGCCCCTCTTATTGATTTGCCGACTTTATTTGAATTCTTAAATGCGCCACTGATTCTGATAGTGTTCAAATATGAAATTTAGGGGTGTAGCTAACTTGTGTGTTGAACAAAGGCAGTCAACTAAGTGAGAGCGACCTTGCCTACAGTAATATGATTAAAAAAAATTTTGGGTCAAGGGCTGCCGGTTTGTAACTGGGCCGGAAAAGTACAGAAAACTCGGTGGGCCGAATTTGTCCAATCCGGTCCTGCTCTCCATTCAATCTATATATATCTCGACTTGCTGTGCAATGTGGAGACATTTTGGCTTGATAATCAATAATTCTCGATAAGCTCTTGAGTAAAAAAGTAAAAGGTAGGTATGCAATCGTGATGTGTTTGTTTATGGCTAATTTTACAGTTTTTACTAAATTTTTCAGTAGTTTTTGGAAAAAGTTTTGACAATTTTGAAAAATAACTTGAAGTACTATAGGGATGTAATTTACAATCTAAAAATTTACTTTATGAAAAATGTTTTGGTGAAGAAACAAATGTTTCTATACAAAAATATGAAATAATAAATAGATATCATAGTAAAAGCACTAACTTCATCTAGAATCAAAAATATTTAAAAATCTCCCCTCCCTGAAATTAGAATCAGGAATGCCCCTGATTGTACCGGAGAATGAACTCACTCCTCTCATTATGACCGCTCTTTCTTTGTGTGACACATTTTGGGTGACTGGCCTCCTGTAGTCCTGTGTGTTTCAGGTCGCTGGGGCCTTTGGTATGCTTAATATACGATGGTTTTGAAGTCTGGTCTCTTCTAGTTTGATATATGCGATGTGATGACACGATAATGACACACCTGCTAATCAGCTCGTTATTATACTCATTGTTCGAAAATACATTTACCTAAAGTCGCATACACTATTACATTATTCTAAAGGATGTCATAGATATAATTACTTTATTAAAAATTTCTCATTTATAATTATCATAATAACGTTGTTGCGTTCGATTTTTGTATTTTCTATACTCTACAGGTATATTAGCAACACCCATTATACATACACACACTCACATATTCAACGCAGAGAAATTATTATAAAGTATTCTTACATTAAATACGAACTCATAATTTTGGGGTTAGTTAATGGTAAGAAAGTTGTAAGCTTTGCGTCAGATAAAAATGCATGTACATCTAAGCTCTTCCTATGTGTAAAAAATTTCTCTGAATTGAGTTTATGTTGTATACTTATGTTTTTTTTATTTTATAGGCAAAGCAACAATTGAATGAAGTTAATCCATGCTTAGTTGAAATGGACGAAGAAAATTTGTTACCAGGGGTATCTTCTATTTGTTCATCCAAAATACTCAAAGAACAAGAAGTAAATCGGAAAAAAAGTAAGAAGAGTTAAAAAAATTATTAAAATAATCAATTTATTAATAATGCTGGATATTTGCACAGATATATCTTTTTATATTGTAATGTTTTATATATCTGTGTGTATTCGATATTTGTGTGTGTTTTTGTTGAATTTTGAACTATTTATAGAATTAACTTTTTTCCAATAATAGGTACATAAAATATAATTCTTTAAATTTTTTCATACGTCCAGTAATAGTCCAATATTATTAATTAGTAACAAAGTAATCCATATTTATTTTAGATTCTGAACGAAGTAAAAAAGCTAGTGTTTTTACAATGATGTTTATTTTTTAAATTTTTTTTCTGTATACACTTTTTCATATAGATCTACTTGTCCAAAAGTTTCGATCAGTAACTTTTTAAAACCGGAGTTGGTACCTTAGAAATGTCATTTTTTGAATTTCTCAATTCTTCATTTTTTTTTTTTTTTTAACTACCCAAAATTTGACAAAAACGACTCGAAAACCATAATTTTTGATCCGTCTTTTATGGAACTTTAAACATAGGTAGAAAATAATATAAGAAAGATTTTGGCGCAAGAAAATTTTGAAAATGTGAAAAAAAATTTTGGACATTTTTCTAACATCTCTTTTTCTCATTTATTTATTTTTCCTTTATATATTAGATAAAAAAAGTAAAGTAAAGTAAAGTAAAGTATAGACAAGAAAGCCGGATATACTTCGCACCACGGATATTCTTCGCTCTTCGGGTCAGATACTTTTGGTAAATGTGTTGAAAATGACGACTATTATTGTTCTTTATATTATTAACTTCTTTCGTTCAGAATCGTCTTATTGAAGAAATGATTTATCGTTTGTTTAAAATTTAATACACCCACCAAGAGCTTCATACCCGAGATGCGAAGAATACTCTTCGTGCGAGAACACTCATCGTGCGAAGGATGTCCGGCTTTTTATTTCTAATATTTAATATTTATAGTAATTTTATTGTTACTTTTTCTGATTTTTTTTCAATAAAAACCTGATAAAATTTTTGATTATTCGTCCGTGAAAGATTTTCTTATTCCAAAATACTTACAATGTAATTTCCATCTATATATTAAGTTTCATAAAGATCGGTAAACCATTTATTTTTTATATACCTACGTTTCAGTGTGTAATTTTATATAAAAGTAATGAATTCTGTCAAAATGCTTAATTTCAACGGTTATAAAAAAGAAAGTTGACCTACGATTATCGAAATTTTTTTAGACTGTTGTTTATACATATAAGTATGTTAGTATTTTATATTCACCTCTTAATATCCATACACTAAAATTTTATGAAATAATAATTTCCAATTTTTTCAAATTTCTATACTTACCTTAAAATTGGTTAAATGGTTTTGAAATTTTCATGAGGTATGCGCTTCATTATTTTTAGTAGTTAGTGAAAGTTTCAAGTCTCTATCTCTATTATTTTGGAAGTTATTACTAAATAACTAAGATTGATTTCGTGATAATAATTATTTCGTTATTTTCAAAATATTTGTCAGTACTTTTTTCGATTTTTCTTCGATCAAAACCTTATAAAACTTTTTGTTATTCGTTCGTGTAAAATTTTATTACACCAAAATATTCCCCATGTATTTCTCTATCTATGTACCAAGTTTTGTAAAGATCAGTTGCACCAATTATTTTTTATATGCGTTGTAGTGTATAATTTTAAGTAAATTAATGAAATCTATTAAAATACCAATTTATAAATTTAAACAGTTATAAATCAAAAACATGACTTACGATTTTTGAAATTTTTTTTCAGTACCGTTGGGAATACACATGAATATATAAATTTTCAGATCTTAATATCCGTACATGAATTTAAAACTTACAAATTAAGATAAAATTCCAAAATTTTCAAAATGCTTCACTTACCTCAAAATTGGTCAAATGTTTTTGAAAATTTTATGAGGTGTATACGTGATTATTTTTATAGTAGTTGGTTAATGTTTCAACTTCATACCTCCATTATTTTTGATGTTATGTAAAAAAAATAAAATAAATTTACGAAAATTCGGGTGATGTTGTCTTTTACTGTTTTTTGTCAATTTTTTGCTTTTCTAGGTATGCGTTTTAAAAAAGTATAGAAAATTTTGAAAAATGACTTCTTAAAAGTACCAACTAGATAATATTTCAGATCTATAGAGTTACTGATCAAATCTTTTCTACTAGTATCTCTTCTAGAAAGTGTTTTCATACATACAAAAAATACACACACACACACGCATACACACAAATTTGTAATACTAATACATTCCTCGCTATAGTGAGCTAAATTGTTTAAAATCTAAGTTGTTTAAAATCTGTCTAAATGATAAACCAAAAAATCAAATGTCCTGAATTGTTGAATATTGCTACGTTTTTGGTTGTATTAGATATAAGATCTAATCATATTGTCATTGGACTAGATCTAAAAAAAATCGTTCCATTATGAACAAAATTTTTGTCTTTCTTATTTTTATGTATTTAGTATTGCTGTCTTTAGGATTAACAATCGACCCACGGCCAGGAAGTTACCCACTGCCAGCAGTCAGCATTCCGAGGATTGTCTCCAAGTCATTGCCGATGTTACCATCCCACGATGACCTGAATCCCAACAAATCCAACAAATCCTACACAACTCGCTCTGGCCGCAAAGTTCGTATCAAAACAGTATTCGATTTGTAGTTTTTCTCACTACGAAGGAGACTGGTGTGGAAACATTGCAACGTAGTATTGCCTCCACAATCCATCATGCCCGCCTCAGCAAGTTGTTACTTATTAGTTTTAATTTACTTTTCTTAAATTTAAATTAAAATTTTTTTATTTTATTTACTTAATTATAATAATTTTACAGTTTAGTTTTTATGTTATTTATTCATAGCAGTGCATAATATATTAATATATTAACTGTTATAAATTTAATAATTTCTGTTAAATATTTATAGTTATTAATATAAAATAAATTTAATCTGAAACAATGGAATATTGGATCTGGAAATTTTCACCTTGCTATTTTGGTATAGTTAGGGTCTGTTCAGTGCGAGAATAATTATGCCACTATTTAATTATTTTTATAAACTTTCTTATACTTGTTATTTGAACATGTGAGTCAATATAGCATTGGCGCAACTAGGGGGTTTTTTACAAGCAACTACGTAATCTGGTGATGAAAGTTGAAATTAAAAGAACTCGTTCATTAGCACAAATTGGAAAACAACATTTAATATGTTTATTTGATTGTTTAAACCTCCCAAAGAGGAATTAACCTTATGTAATTCTCAAAATTTCTAGGGGAGCTTAGAGTTGGTTGAGGGAGCTTAGCCCCATCAAGCACCTCTCTAATTGCGTCTTTGAACTCGTTGAATTTTATTTTACTGATGTTGACGATTTTGATCGAATAAAATTAATGAAATTTTATGAAATCGTTATTTGGACGACAATAATATAGAACAAAAAAATACTATTGAAAAAATAACCTTTGTAATCTTGATTAATTTCCAATTATTTTTAAATTATAACAAATATATATTACACTTTCTGTTATAATAATTATAGCTGATAGAGTTGTTTATGCTGTTTATAGATACCAGGTTATTTATAAATATGGATCCTCCTCTTGAAAAAATCTTAGTTGCATCACTGTCATACATATAGGCCTTATAAATAACTAATAGGTACATAAAAAATTGTCTGAAACTTATCCATATCTGTAAAGAACGAATATATACCATGTAAATGCAAAATTTTATTAGAATAAGATAATATGTAAAGTTTGATAAGAAATGCTCACGATTTAAATCACTCTTATTAAAATTACCCTAATTTCATTTCACATATTTTAGTATACTTAGTTAGGTACATATTTTTACATATTTCATCAATTTAAAAATTTTTTATTTGTGAAACAAATTTTGGCGTTAAATTATTTATACAATTTTAAACCCCGTTGTAATGGATAAAAATAGGCATTTATCAGTATATCAAAGTGATATATTATATATTATGTAGGTATTTTAGATTCTGAATGAAGTGAAGAAGCTATAGAGTTTTTACTGCAATGATGTTTATTTTTTTTTTTTGTATACACTTTTTCGTAAAGATCTACTTGTCCAAAAGTTTCGATCAGTAACTTTTTGAAACCGGATTTGCCTCTAGTTGGAATCTTAGGGAGGTTATTTTTTATTTCTCTATTTTTCAATTTTTTTTTTTTTTGGAAAAAACTACCCAAAATATGACAAAAACGACTCATTTATTTATTTTTTCTTGATTTATTAGACAAAAATGTAAAGTAAAGAAAAGTAAAGCAAAGGAAAGTAAAATAAAGGCAAGAAAGCCGAATATACTTCGCACCACGTAAATTCTTCGATCTTCTGGTCAGATACTCTTTATAAGTGTGTTGAAAATTATGACCATTATTAATCTTTATATAATTAACATCTTTCGTTCAGAATCGTCTTATTGAAGAAATGATTTATCGTTTCTTTAAAATTCCACAAACCCACAAATACAAATATACCGACCAAGAGCTTCACACCCGAGATGCGAAGAATACCCGTCGTGCAAAGAATACTCATCGTGCGAAGTATGTCTAGCTTTTTTTCAATATGTATATAATCACGAGTTAAGGTAACAACACTTATCTAAATGTTTCGATCAGTAATTATAAATCGGTAATGTTGTTTAATTGGTACTTTAGAAGGTCATTTATCAAAATTTTCAATACTTTTAAGTGCATGCCAAAGCTACCCAAAAATTGACAAAAGACTGTAAAAAACAGTGTAACCTAAATTTTCACAAATTTGATTTTTGTTTTTTAAAATAATTTCGAAAAAAAAATTGGAATTAGAAAGTTGAAACTCTCGCCAACTACTTAAACTGGTTACGTGTATACCTCATAAAGTTTTCAAAAACGTTTGGCAAATTTTGATGTAAATACTGAATCTGGAAATTTCTAGTTTTTTGTAAGATTTCATTTTATAAAATTTTAATGTCTTAAAATGTAAAAATGTAATACAATTATACTTATTTGTATTATCAATGGTACTGAAGAAATCTCGATAATTGAAAGTTAAGTTTTTTTTTATAATTTTTAATGTTAGCATTTTGACAGAATTTGTTAGTTTTATACAAAATTACACACTTCATCACATATAAAAATAAACTTTACTAAACTTGGTTTAAAGATAGAGAATTACATGGCGAATATTTATGTAAATATTAATACCTGAAAATGTATTACGTACGTTGTACGTTGGTAAGACGGATACAACACATAAGGTTGTAAAGTCTTCTTTATGAAAAAAAAAAATTGTATTATATCACTAAACATTCCATAACATTACAAGGTAATCAGTTTTATCAATCATTCAACACAATTCCTATAAATATAAAAAAGTAATAACTATTTATTTTAGATTCTAAGAAGAGCGAAGAATGCATTAGTTTTATAAATCAGTATTTTCTCCCCGTTTATATAGAAGCACGATTTCAGAAAGAAATACTGGTCTATAAGTTTCGATAAATAACTGTATAGATAGAAAATTTCATCTAGTTGGAACTTTTAGAAAGTCATTTTTCTAAATTCTCATTACTTTTCAAAGCGCATTGAAAAACTAACGGAAAATCAACAAAAAATAATAAAATATGCCATAAACTAGATTTTGGTGAACTATTTCATATATTCGAATTAAGTTTTTTAACACAACTTCAAAAATAATAAAGTTAGAAACTTGAAACTCTCACCTACTACTTGGTGTTTTTAATATCTCATAAAATTTTCAAAATAATTTGACTACTTTTTTTTTGTTTTTAATTTCAAAGACGAAAATTCCTTGATTTTTTTTTAATTGTGATTATTATTGGATTTAATAACAATCATTTTAAGTTAATTTTTTGAGATTTAAAACGAATTTTCAATGTTTTTTTATAAAATACATAACACCCGTTATGATTTATAAGACTGTTACAGTAAATCTAATATCAAACATTTCGTATACATTAATGTTTCATTTGAAATGAACAAAAAAATTTTCACTCAAAATCCTATATTTTAAACAAAAATAATTATGATAGAAAAAATCTTAGACCCATTTAATTTGAATGCTTCAAATATTCGAATAATGGGGTTGTTTATGGTTTTACTCGCAATAGTTTTAAAATTGATGTATAGATTTTATAATATATTTTGTCAATTGAATTAATATAGAAATATTTATAGGAAAGATATAGAAAGGAAATTAAAGTGTTTTAAATTTTTCCATTGGTTTAGCGGTTAAGTTTAAGTGAAAATGTTATTGTATAATTTTGAATCTAAAATCACAAGGAACCCTTGTGCTTTTTGTACGGAAACTTTAGGTTCCGACGTAAACATTTTGGGAATCACTACCATATAGAAAAATAAAATCAAACATTTCTATGATCAAAAATAACTTTACAGGAAAAACGAACACACATCGTAGAATAGTCGAATTTTGATTATATTTTTTGGATTCTGAGTGGAACGAAGGATGTATTAGTTATACGAATCTGTATTTTTTTTCATAGGTATGTATTCGATTCACATTGATCAGTTGTTCAGTAGTGTCCAGCGAATACGGTTGTGTCTTAATCATCGTTATCAGTGTTTTAATTGTGAAATTTAATTGTAACGTAATTAGTGTTTAAAATTATTTGCTTCATTCGCAACGAAGAAATATTCAAGGATGATGAGATAATGTGTACCAAATGCAATGAAATTTTGCATTTTGGTTGTGCTAATTTTAGAAAAGCTCCTTTTCGGAAATAGTCATATGCAGCTAAAGTACCGTGGACTTGTTTTAAATACAAAGCTAGTAAACTACGTATTAAAAATGACGAAAAAACTAGCTCATTTTCTGATACTACCAAATGTATTTGATCAGGTTAACTAGTAACTTCTAACTGTAAAGTTGCTTTACTTTTACTCAGTTCTATTTTTTGTATTTCAATAGGCTGAGTCTCAAAACTACATTAATAATTGGTAACATTATTGAATCGTGAAGTGTTTTAAATTCTATCAATCACTCACAAGTCATAGACAATTGCTGGTGTTTCACATTTGTGACTGATCTGTCTTGTAAAATATTTGGAAAAACAAAATTGAGCAATAGAAAAAATATTATATATCAACATGTTGTCGTATACGGGAAAAAGCTTTATTCGTATACAGAAATACTTTTAGTAATTCCAATATATTTTAAACTCTTCCGCTACGACATATAATTTTGTTATAGTAATAAAAGACGTCTTTTAAACAAAAGAATAATTATTAATATAACTCAAAAAAAATTAAAACCAAAACTATATTTTATCCCTTTGTCTTTATTAATAAAAACATAATAAAATTAAAACAAAATATTAATTAAATTTAAAATAGCTGGGCAATTAATATTATTATTTAAAATGTCATTGACAAACATTATATCAATTAAATCCCGCCTAATATTAAGAGAATCAATACCTATAGAGTTTTGAACAAAAAAGAAAGAGTTTCTGGAGATAGTACAATGAGTAATAAAGGCAATTTTTTTCAAAAATTTATACTGTATATTTGAGGTTGTTGCAAATTATTGAGGTGGCGAAACACACAAAATGACAAACACTTATTACTCTTTATAAAAGAGTTTATTACTTTAGCAAAACAACAGTTAGTTACAGTTAGTAACAAAAGCGCGTTACTCTACTTTGTTTCACTTGACCTGTCTCGAACGACTGCGAGCCCGGGCCTTTGTCGTCGATGCCGCGGGCCGGCGGCCGCAAAACCGGTTATCGGTTACGACGCGCGGACTTTGAGAGGTGACGGTCGCGATCGCCGGATACTCGACCGCGACATACTCCCCCCCAGTCCGCGTGATACACCCGAAACTCCGGTTTTACTACCTATTCGAGGGACGGAGGTGGAGCTGCCAGATACGTTTCGATATCCGGCTCCACCTCCATCACCTCTAACCGTTCCGCTAACACCGACAACTCTGGCACCGGTGGTGGCATTGCCACTGGCTCCGTTATTGAGGCTGTAATTTCCGCTGGTGCTGTTGGCACCGTGATGCAGGGCTGAAACCGCCCCCTCCTATCCCGGATGTCATGCCGCTGGTATGGTACCCGGGGTGGCATCCGTGGCTGCCTGGCCTGGCGCCCTGCGGGGCCGTCTCTTCCTCGCACCCCTGGTTGGGCTGGTTGCCGTGGTTGGTGGACGGGGGTGTTGTCTCGAGTGGTACGCCGTCCCTCCGCGAATCCCCGTTCGAACAGAGCCCAAGCCACGGGATTTGATCGTATCCGTCCAAACGACGCTGTGGTGGCACGTTGGACCGACCAACCTGTCACCACTTCCTCCGCCTGTTCCCCGGCCAAGTGGTTTGCCTCCGCAGCAGCTAGCGGGCGGCGCTCCTCAGCCGCTCGACGAGCCTTGCGATGGCTCCACGTGATGGGCGAGGGGCCCGCCTTGTCTCCGGACGTTGTTGTTGTTCTGCCATCTAAAAACAATTTATGGTTAGTCGTGTTCTACTAACGGTCTTACTGCTCCCTTCATTGCTGAGACATGTAACTTAATAGGGGTTTTCCCCTCCGTCATGAACACTCCGGTTCCTAGTTGGCGTGCTAACCTATTGGTTACTGGGACCTAACCATTTCGGGGCGAAACCCGCATGGAAACGTTTCTCCGCACTTGATAACGGATGCGCTCGGTAATACACCCAATCCCCTACATCTAAACGCGATATTCCCGGGGAAAGCTCGGGTACCTTACTTTCCATCGGAGATGTCCGGTCGTTTTTGGGAAAAAACGGACGAACATTTGTTTCTTCCGGAGATCCTCGGTCTCGCCGGAGTAACCAGTCTCCGG
>JAIPRM010008239.1:0-16141 GCA_025469315.1 Stegophylla sp. TES_Ste_2020
TCAAAGTTCTACTATTTATATCAATACATACGCAAATTGGAAACTTAAAGAATTGGAATATTTTTTAAATTGAATAATTTAAAAAACAATCTAAAGCATCATATGGTATGATGAGTTGACTTTGACCTAAGACTCAAATCAGGTACAACTTGTTGTGTTTGAGCAGTATGCTATCAAATGACACTCACCCACAATATAGATACCTATAAGCAACAACATTATAGCAGGTTCGATAGTCACTCTGTTATCAGTGTTGACATTTGGTATCAATTCAAGCAGTTCATCATCCTCAGCCGAGGGTACTTGAATGCTGCCTGTCATGCTCACTTCCGCCATCATTTTTTCATTCTAGAACATTGACACCAAAGATAATATGCAAGCAAGTTATCATGCAGATAAACAATTGTTACGATTAAGCGTCATCATAATAGATAGACTGATGCTCGTCTCTCCACAAGTATATTATAAAAATCATACAATAGAATAATCAAGGATGGAGTTCTAGGGGGTATAAGTTTACTTTATGGGGCACCCCGAAATTTCGTGTTTTTTTTTTTTTTTGAAACCCATGTATTTCAACGTTTTAAGAACGATGGTGAAAACGAAAATTGGCGCTGATCAATACTTTTTTAGATATTCAATTTTGAAAATTTAGTATTTACAGACAGATATCATATTAAGTAAATACTATTATGCATACACATGAATTTATTCAAGGTTGCACAGTGGTGCGTACTAGCAAATGAATGATGGGAGGGTACCGAGTTCGAATCCAACTCTTTTTTTGGTATTTTTCAAAAATGTCCCCATGTTGCACAGCAAGACGATTATCAAGCTAAAATGTTCCCACGTTGCTCAGCAAGCCGAATTATTTTTGATTTGCAGAGTGCAGCGGAGGCGTTGACGAGCGTAGCGAGTCGACCAAACACCCGGTTAACTAACTTACGCTTTACCTTTATTGTATATGACTGATAAATATATTATATCTAAATATAGTGTCATTATCTTTCTTTTCTTTCTACTCCTAACCATAACTTCATTTACCAAATGGAAAACAAAATAAAAAAAACAAAAAAATACAAAAAATTTGTTTTTCCGTGTTAGATTCGAACTTAGTACCCCCACATTCGCTAGCTAGTATGCACCACTGTGCAACCATAAATTAACTTATTTTTGGTCATAATAGTATTTATTTAATATGATACCCATAAATACTAGATTTTCAACATTGAATATTTCAAAAAGTATTGATCAGCGCCAATTTTCGTTTTCACCATCGTTCTTAAAACGTTAAAATACATGGGTTTCAAAAAAAACAACACGAAATTTCAGGGTGCCCCATAAAGTAAACTAGTTCCGTTCTAGGGTTACACCCCCTCTCCCCAAATTCTGGTGTGGAGTGTAGGTAGGAATTCAGGAAGATGAATCACTTAACATTATTATGACCAATTTTTGTGAAAAATACTAAGTGAACTCGTGGTGCCCAGTCATATGTGTATAATATATTGATTCTCCTACTTAACTCAATTTTTTATGTCCACTAACAATAAGTCAACTTTTCTAAGTCCACATACTGTATGACCATTTGCTACTAATGTCCAGTGATGAACAATGTCCAATTTTTAATATCCATTTATTTATCTAGTTTGAATTATTCGATGATGATCTTAACAATTTATCTTTATGCATCGAAAACACAAGATCAACAGGATAATATTATACTAATTACCTAACTTATAGAAAGGCATGTGCAGTATGTTACCCAATACCAGATACTAAAGATTTATATTATTAATTTATGTCACATAGAGCAAATGATTGATAGGTACAGAGTATAAAACAAACGAAGAGGTTGACATAAATCTAAGGGGCCTTAAGTTACAGATTAAAACTGTATCTACCTATATTATTATAAAATTATGTTTGTAATTTTGTTACTTGATTATATTAAGTTAACTTATTTATTATATATTTTTTTTAATAATACATTCGTATTTGGTGGTAGAAAAATTAAGTTATATTGGAAGTCGCCATACACAATAAATTGTTAATAGTTAAAAATAATTTTATTGAAAAACAATTGGCCACATATATAACATAAGATGTAGACATTAAAATAATTGTACACTAAAATACATTGGACAATAAAATAATTGGACACAATTTTAACCAATTATCCTGGAACCGAACAGATATCCTGCATAGGCCACTGAAATCAGTTTATAGTAAAATGGTCATGATTTACTCACATTTACTAGCATCCTGTCGGAAAGAGACTCACTAGGACGAGCCTTTGTACGTGACATGATATCGATATTGTTACTAATTGCCGACCGCGATTTAGGTATCTAATTACCGCCTTTATTCTAAACCGACCGACAGCTAGCACGCAATTCTTTTCGTTCCCGGCTGCTGGGCCTGAGAAAAAATAGTAACAATTATTATAAAACAGAAAAAAAAGCAGCAAGGACGAATCGACGGCTGACTTTGGTGATATTACCGAATATTACTGAGGATGAATGCAATCTACTGAAGACTACGGCACACACAGTGTGATGTTGTTATGAATTGTAAGCAGTTGCAAATCACTTATCACGGTAGGGGCAACGGTCTTTGTGGCGGTGGTCTGTACGTTGTAGAAGCATAGACTTAATGAATTGAAGCATACGAAGTAGACTACAATATAAATATTATATAGACCAGTGGTTCTCAACAGGTGGTGATACTGATCCCATCAAAGTTGGTTATGAAGAAGTTCTAAGAGGTGGTGAACAAATCTTGGACGACACTACGACAGGGTAGTGTTGAGAATAATATATATTAAGTATATTTTACATTAAAACCTAAATACTGAAGAATAATTATAACTGAAATACAGAGACACTTTGCTGAACAACGCACCATAGCTTATTTGATAATTAATATTGCTTTTTCTTCTGAACGTTTTAAAGGTATTTTTTCTTCTCGAGACTTCCTCTATGGGTCGTAAAACCCTTTTGGGAATATTAAAATAGCAGATTTCCAATTCAAGAAGAATTGATCGAACTTACAACTAATAAGAAATTAAATGCCAGTTTTAAGAATATTAATTACCTATACATATTACATATTATATTTTTTATTAAGTTTTTAATTTTAATCATACACTTTTCTAGTATTCCATTTTTTTTTCTCAAGGTGGCTTTGAAAAATGTTTTGCTTTTCAAGGGGGTGTAACTTTAAAAAGGTTGAGAACCACCGATATAGACCTATTCTGTGGTACAGACTACCATGTTGCTGTAGTTAAACCGCTTTTATGTCATCATTAAGTGATGACTTGATTATAATAATATGCCGTTCGCAAACAAAAGTGTCCTTGTACTCACAATACAATATAAATGGACTGGTTTCGAAAGGCTAGATGTTGACAAATGAGTTAAAAGAACGGTTCCTTCATAAAATGTCTGGTCCATTTCCGCCATCAATCATGGTTAAAGACCGGATTTTGCATAAAATGCATGTTGTTATTTTCAACAACATATACGTGCAGTCAATATTATTACTCGTTTGATTAAATATAAAAATTTTATACTGCATATTTTTGCATATTCTGACGTTAGTGCATGTATGCATATTTTTGCATATTTTAACGAAATATCGTACAAATATGCGCTAAACGATCCAAAAAGGTGTTGAGCAAAAATTATTTTTCTGATTAATATACTAAGTATATTAAATTTTTCGTACTTTTTTCCTATTTATATCATATATGTATCTGCTATTTAGTTAAAATAAAATATTTTTTACAATGTTCCAATATTAAAAATTAAATTAAATATTAACAGATTACATTTTTGTATTGCACATTTGCTATATTATACATCGTACCTTTTGTATATGAAAATTTTAATAAAATTGATAAATAATTATTATCACTGCAAAATTAAAATCAAATAGAAAATTTAATTAAAACTGAAATTTTATTTTGCATGTTTTTGTTTTTTTTCTTGTTCTATTTTGACTTTTTTAGTGCATGCATATTTTACAATTTAAAATGCATATAAATCCAGTCTTTATATGTATATATATTCATTTGTTATGGAAATGTTTATAACTAATGAAAATATTAAATAACGATGTATAAAATTACAGTGAGTAATGAGTATACATTAAATTTATTAATTTTAAATTCTGAACGAAGTGAAAAAGCTTATGTTTTTACAATGTTTTTTTTCTTATTTTTCTGCAAACACTTTTTCTTATAGAAATACTTGTCCAAAAATCTCGATAAGTAACTTTTTTAAATTGGATTTGCTTCTAGCTGATACTTTAAAGAGGTCATTTTTTGAATTTCTCAATTCTTCATTTTTATTTTATTTATTTATTTATTTTTTTTTTTTGCAAAAAACTACTGAAAATTTGACAAAATGACTGATCATTTTTTGATTTAAACTTTATAAATATTTTAATACAGATAGACTATAATATGAGAAATATTTTGACGCAAGAAAAATGTGAAAAAAAAAATTTGGACCTTTTTCTATCACTTTTTTCCTCATTAAATCTTTTTCCTTTTCTTTATTTATTAGATGAAAAAAAGTAAAAAACGTAAAGAATAGACAAGAAAGTCGGACATATTTCGCACCGCGGGTATTCTTCGCTCTTCGGGTCAGATACTCTTGGTGGATGTGTTGAAAATTACAATTACCTATAATTGTTCTTAATATTATTAACTTCCTTTGTTCAGAATCGTCTTATAGAAGAAATTATTTATAATTTCTTTAAAATTCTACACACCCATCAAAAAGTATACGTATGACCCGAGGAGCGAAGAATATTCGTGGTACGAAGAATGCCCGACTATTTTTTCTTTTTCTTTTTTTTATGTGTACACATTTTTGTATAGAAATGATGTCCAAAAGTATCAACCAGTAACTTTTTAAAACCAGATTTACCTCTAGACCAGTGTTTCCCAACCCGGGGAGCGCGCCCCCCTTGGGAGGCGTATACATAATTTTAGGGCAGTGGTTCTCAACCTTTTTGGATTCGTGTCACCCTCATCCACGATAACCCAACACTACGTCACCCTAACATCAAAATAATAGTTATATAAAATACAAACGCTATAAAAAATATATTACGCAGAAAAATAATAATTACAAATTTTATTTTTGCTTTACTGATAAATAAACATTGAAATTTAAAATTGAAAAAAAAAATAATTAAGATTTTTGATAATATTTATTAAATAATAATTGAATAAACTATAAAATCTAAAAATTAATGAGAAATTTGACCCTGGTGATTTATACATAATTGTGGAATTCGAGGGTTGATGGTTGAAAGAGCGAGTCTCATATCGTCTTCTAGTGTTGTTTTTGTGAGTCTTTGGCGTTTTTTGTTTTAATATTCGTGAGCGCGCTGAATCCATGTTCACATAGCCAGGACGTCGAAAATTGAAGAAGCACTTCAATAGCTTTCGTTGATAGTCGAGGGTATTCACTGTGGAGACTCGCCCAAAAGCTGTTGAGCGACACTTCTTTAAATTTTAGTTGCAGCGTACGGTCGTTTTTTAGTTCCACAGCTTCCTGTTGTAATTCACAGTCATCTGTTTGCACCAAGGAAGTAAATGGGTTGCGAACCCAGTCATACTGTTTCACATTCAAGTCTGGAAAATAATATTTCAATGACTTTTGCAACGCCTGCAAGTGACTTCTTATGGTTCCTAGAAGTTCAGAATTAGAGTTTTCTTGACCTGTAAAAAGTGGAAACATAGCTGTGTTCCCTTGATCCAAGTTTTTACACCAAATGGAGATTTTTTCTTGAAAAGCTGAAAGTTTGTCGGTGGAAGTTAATAAATTTTCTGGTGGCCCTTGCAAACTAGAATTAACTAGGTTAAGATGCTGAAAAATGTCAGCCAAGTACGCAAATTTTGATATCCAATCGTTATCTTCCAAAAAACTTCTAAATTCTTCATTGTCCTCTTCCATGAAAAACAGTAAAAGTTCCTCTTTAAGTTCATAGAGACGTGCTAAGACCTTTCCTCTTGATAACCACCTCACTTCGGTATGGTACAACAAATTTGTAAAACCAGCATCCATCAAATTACAAATTTCGGCGAAAATCCTACTTTTCAAGGGCTTTCCTTTAATGTAGTTGACAATACGAACAGCATCAATCAAAATAGAATTTTTTTTTTTTTTTTTATATGGTGTTTAAAAAGATAGCAATGATAAAAATAACAATAATTATTTAATTATAAATAAAATAATAATAAAAAAAATATAGATTAAAGAATAAATTATATGAGATATTGTATGATGAATATTTTTAATACACCCCTTTTAGAACTTTTTTAGAAGTTCACAACTCAACGTTTTTGTCATCAGCGCTTCTCTGTGGATGAAACAGTGAATCTTAACGATTAATGGGTTCTTCATTTTAGCGAGTGTAACAAACCCTTTGATATTCCCGGTCATACTTGGAGCTCCGTCAGTGCAAATTCCAACACAGTCACTCCACGATATTCCATTATTTTCAAAAAAAAAAATTGATTGTTTCAAAAATGTCTTTGCCTCTTGTACTTGTTTTCAACTCTTTCAGACACAAAAACTGGTTCACAATATCATAACCAACAACAAAACGAACAAATCCTATCATGTAGCATTTTCCGTCGTTAATAGTTGAATCGTCAACTTGAAGTGTGAACCGAGAAAGTTTCATCTTTTCTACGGTATGTTGTTTTATATCTACAGACATATCATTTATGCGACGAGTAATAGTGTCATTAGACATGGGTATTTTATCTATTTCAAGAGCCGCTTCATCTCCAATCATTATTCGCACCATTTCCTTACAAGCAAGTTTGATTAAATTTTCTCCAATAGTATGCGCTTTCATGTTGTTAGCAATCATTTGGGAAACAACAAAACTAGCTTCAAGAGCCCTCTCAGAAATTTTAACTTTTTTTGTGAACTTGATTGCTTCTTTTTTTTTGCTACTTAAAAGTCTTTTGAAATAGTGAATATCTTTGCACTTCAAGTGAAAATATTGTTTAATAAAATGTCTGTTTAATTTGTTGGGCGCCATCGATTCGTTGGTAAATGTTTTTCCACATATGATACACTCGGGAATAGGTTCATCTTCTGGACCACACCATGTGAAACCAATGGATATATAAGATTCATCGTACAACCGACACTTACCTTTACTCTGTTTTGACGGCCGAGCAGTTGATGGTGAATTCCCACTCATTTTTAATGTCCCGGAAGTTGATGGTGAGTCTTCACTCTGTTTTGACTTTTCAGAAGTTGATAGTGAGCTTTCAATCAGTTTTGAGGTTCGAGTAATAAATCTATCCATACTTATAACAAAATAATAATAATAATATTTATTAATATTATTTTCGATTTTTCACAAATAAATTATTATTACCTGCACTCGCTAACGAAAACTACAACACTGTCAAGGTTAAGTATAATAAAATATATACTAAAAACACTTAAAAAAGTATACAGTATTTAATACAATTTCAAATGAAGAATTACAATTTTAACTGAAATAATAAACACTTTATACGAGCTTGAAATAATAATTCACATAACGTAGCGTGGTCGCACGTCGAACGGACGTATTTATCGGATCTATAGGCTAACTATAAATAGAAATAAATAATACAAAGATAAGAATTTTGAGGTATCTGTGCCGTTTATTGTAAACAATTATTGCGTTATTTGACTGTGGTAGCAATCACATGATTACCGTTACAATAATACGATTTTTTCGAAAAAAATTCTATATTTTTAAACTTTTCCTAAGGTTTTCTTGTCACCCCTACATTGGATCCATGTCACCCAAGGGTGACATGTCACCCTGGTTGAGAACCACTGTTTTAGGGAGACGCAAGCAGTCATCACAAAGTAAAATTTTCAATTATTGTAGAGAAAAAATTAAAAAGCCGGACATACTTCGCACGATGGGTGTACTTCGCACGACGGGTGGTATTCTCTTGACGGGCGTATTAAATTTTAAAGAAACGATAAATCATTTCTTCAGTAAAACGATTCTGAACGAAGGAAGTTAATAATAAAAAAAAAAAAATTTTCAAAAAATGTCCAAAATTTTTTGACGTCACGCGCATACTTACGATCGCTGTTTGACACCGAAGGAGTGATCGGAAATTTTTGACAGTGGCATCGTCAACTTCTATATTAGTAGCAAAATATACTTTACATTTATAGTATTAATATTGGGCATGACCGGTTTCCGCCAAAATCATATCGTTCCCCTTTCCGTCGATTTCCTTTTCCGCTAAATGATAGATAATTTACCATATATGAATAATTATCAATATTTGTTTGATATTTTTATATTAAAAATTGGTAAATAGTACCCTAATACTGTAGTAGTGTAGTAAGATATAGGTTATAATTATTAAAAGTTTACGATGTCACTGTCATCTTAATAAATTGTCTTAATTATCGTAAATAATGATAATTAATTTGAAAAAGTAGGTATTATTTTAAAATTTTTACCTAAAAATACCAAAAATATACCTGTGGCTACACCCGATTGAGTATAAAACACCTTTTTTTACAACACGTTTCAGCATAATAATTGTCGGCGTATCAAAGGATAAAATCATCAATAGAAAAATACAAAAGAAAACATAGTAACGTTGTTGTCATATTCATTTGAATATACACATTTAATGATAAGTAAAAATAGTGGGGGTAGGGGCCGATGGTCTCAGCCCCCCTAAGACTACATATAGTACCCCCAAAATCTAATGAGTATACTGCTTTGTTTGCTTGCACTGATTTTGCAATAGCAATAGTATACAGTTTAACCTGAATTCCAGCCCCCTTCCAAATATTAAACACTATTTACGCTTATGATTTTGATGTTACCCGAGTATAACTGAAGACTATCGACAGTTTCTACGCTACGCTTCTCGGCGCCGTCTTTCGTCAACTCAATTTATATGCGTTGACCATGCATTTGATAGTGTAATTTATTACAATACGAGGTTTCGTCCCTTTGAATGTCATTGAGCATCGCTTCGCTTCGCTCACTACGCAAAACTCCGATCGCTTGCTTCGCAAGCTCGTGTCACGCCTCTCGCGCTTCGCACTCAATTCAAATCGATATCAACCCTCAGCTTGCAGTGCAACAGCCAACAGGGGGGGGCCATTTGGACTTGATAAATCGACTTGTTATGTGTTTGATAATCAGTAATTATCAATAAACTAAGAAAACACTTGTAGAATATTTATCGTTAATGCATCATGCTATCATACTATCAAAACGTTCAACTTTCAAACGCCTATAACTTTGTAAATAATTAAAAGATCATGAAACGAAAAAAAATCTTTTTTTTTACTATTCAATATAATAGCGGGTATGAAAACTATAATGTCCGTCTTTTCAAAAAAAATTTCCGATCACTCCTTCGGTGTCAAACAGCGATCGTAAGTATACGCGTGACATCACTGGTGTGCGCACGGATTAGTGCCGTCCTATTATTTTACATAGGAGATGCTTACACGGAGCTCTATAAACAATTATTATAAAAAAACTAACACTCCTAAAATTAGGAAAAAATGTCGCTAATAAATTCACATAATATTCACATAATAATCTGTTTAAATATAATATATTTAAACAGATTATCGTACTATAGCAATATATTAAATGTAAAAATTTATATTTTTAGAACCTTGTGAATTTATTATTCATTAAATCGCTGTAGCTTGGTTTTATATGTGAAGCTATATTTGAAAGTATTGCCTGTAGATTTGATATTTCAGGAATTAATAAAGAATTTTCTTTCATGTGAACATCGATTTCTTGCATAATATTTTCACGTTACTCTGAATTTTTATTCACTTCATACTTTTAGATTCTGAACGAAGTGAAGAAGCTAGTGTTTTTACAATGATGTTTATTTTATTTTATTTTTTCTGTGTACAACATTAAGTATAGAAATACTTGTCTAAAAGTTTCGATTAGTAATTTTTTGAAACCGAATTTGCCTCTAGATTGTACTTTAGAGAGGTCATTTTTTGAATTTCTCAATGTGAAAAAAAATGTTGGACATTTTTCTAACATTTATTTTTTGTATTATTGTTCTTCCCTCGTTCAGAATCGTTTTATTGAAGAAATGATTTATTGTTTTTTTAAAATTAAATACACCCGTCAAGAGAATCCTACCCGTCGTGCGAAGAACACCCATTGTGCGAAGTATGTCCGGCTTTTTTTAATCATGGGATGTGTTGCAATTAAAATATTTATTGGGGCATTGACTTAAACTTAATTAATAATTATTTATATTAATATATTCGTGGTTACTGGCCAGCCGGCCACACGCTCACATTCACAAACACGCACACGTACGTAGTTATAAGTCAATGTTTATCTTTGTTGTCAGTTATCTAATTATTCTATTAATTAATTATTAAAAATCGAATTTTCTGCCAATATGCACCACCGACGAATTACGTCGCCTGTCTTGATCCGTCCACCGTACGAGTAATTTTTGCCGTATGCGATTTATATTTTTTTTTTCTAAGCGTGAGCGTATCGTCGCAGTTTTTATATTATATATCAATTTGTGGGTTCTAATATCCATATTTTTTAAATATATTTAATTTGTCGGCTCGAATAGCCGTAGTTATAACTTATAATTATTAGCTATAGGCACAAATTGCGGTAATTTTTATACAATTACGTGTGCGCGGATCGCCGCGAAATGATAAGAAGATTGTATTCTTTTGTACTACGGCTCATATAGCTTTATATTATTATTATTTTGTACAAATTTAAGATAGATTCAGCTGGCCAGTCTGCGCTCCGCAATTTGTGAGTTCTATTTCATATTATTTTTACTTGTTTTGTGTGTGTGTGTGCGTGAATTATTAAAACAACTAGTTAATTAATTTATTTATTACCTAATCAATTTACGTATTTAAATAGTCGGCTCAAATAGTCAAAGGCAGTAGGTGAAATCAGTGGTGTAACAAGATGGGAAAGGGCCCAAGGGCAGTAACTAAATTAGGCCCCTAAATTCTTACTATAGAAAAAAACCATACCTTTTTTTATTTCAATTATTTTATGTTTTAATTTTATTGTTTTTTTATTTCAATTATTTAATATTTTTTATTTCAACTATTTTTAAAATTTGCCAAGAGCTCTGAGGGCCCCTGAGCTCTAGGAGCCCCGGGGCACTGCCCTGCTTTGCCCTATGATAGCTACGCCACTGGGTGAAATACTAATTATTTCACCTAAGTACTTAATTTAATATAGTCAATATTTTAGTGTTGTTTTAATTAATTTACCACATCGTTACCAGTTTTTATATATTATTTATTATTGTTGATTTATTGGTGTGCCAAACAGGCAATTTATTATTATTTATTATTTTATTCTGTTGGACCAAAAGGGCCGTATACAATTTTACTCGTTTTTTATATTATTATTAAATTTTATTGTAATACACAGCAACAATAGTTACCTGAATACGTTTACCATTTTTTTTTTTAGTAGTTTTAAGAATGCACACTCACACGCATACACACAACACACACCACACTATCACCACATAGCGCTCATCAGTAATCGCCCAATCTCGACCACTGCTGTTTGTGTTATTTACATAATTACACACATTACACATAAGTGTGGCTGATCGAGCCGTTATCGAAGCGGCAGTCGACGTACGCACACAGTAAGTTGGTGTCCGGTGCACGCATAATATTATTTTATGCTCCCGGCTCATACAGGATGCAATTTATTTTGTTCAATATATTGGTGTATAAGTAGAGTAGAAAATTTATCTGTACTTAAAAAAAAAAGTTTTAGCTTATAATATAAAACCTAGTGTGCTTTATTTTTTTATAATTTGTAGTAATACTGTAATGTTCTATCTATTTTAATTGGTATACTGGTTTTACATACATTTGAGAATTTTGAAAAATTACCTCTTAAAAGTACAATCTAGAAGTAAATCGCGATTCAAAAAGTTGCTGGTCGAATCTTTTGGACAAGTATTTCTATATGAAAACGTGTACACATAAAATAAATAAATAAATAATAAATATAATTGTAAAAATACTAGCTTCTTCGCTTCACTCAGAATGTAAAATGTATTAATTTGTTTAATAAAAATATAATATAATAATATGTAGGTATATACTATTTTGCCACTTTTGGTTATACTTAGCTAGAGAAAAAACAAAGTTACAAATTATAAATATAAACACATTTTTAAATTTAAGTTTTTACTCACTTATCACATTAGTGAAATTTTGACTAGTAATTCAAATGGTTCCATCAAATTTAAATTGCATGTGTTTAAAAGTACACAATTTTCTATTGAGTGAGTTGTGTTGCCGCCGAAAACGGGCAATAGTTAAAATTGATATTAGATATACATAATTAAACACATATATGAATTCACGGCCAACGGTCGGTCACACACACGCGCACATACATTACATAGGTAACACCTTAGTAATTAAAGGTCTATGTTATCTGTTTTGTGAAATTTATTTCTGTCTGTGTTCAATCGCCAAATGCGAACTAAGTTTTGTCCGACCGCCGTAGGAATAACATTATGTGCTTTCACTATAATATTATGTTCGAACGTTAAAAGGACAAGGTTTTAATTGCTGTTCGTCGCTGTGCGCAATTTTTGTTACGAACGATTTTGTTACGTGTACACGATTTAAATTATATTTTTACTATAAATTAACTAGTTTATTTTTTGTTTATCATTAAGTACTTTTTATAAGGCGCGAATCGCCGCTAATAATTATTATTATTGTTTATTGTGTATTTATTATATTATATTATTTTATGTTATTGTGTATTATTGTGTAAAAGAATTATATAGGTAGCAGCAGCTGGCCAGTTTGCACTCCATAAAATTGTGAGTTTTATTTAATTTAATTTATATTTATTTATTTTTGTGCCAGAAGGGCAATATTTATTATTATTTATTTATTAGTGTTGGGCCAAAAGGGCCGTAATTATTATTTATTATTTATACATTTTACAATTTTAAGTGTTGCTGTGAATTTTACATTATTGTTATTTTATTATTATTGGTTAATACAGCAACACTAGTTACCATATTTTTGTTTGCCTTTTTTACGTAATTTTAAGTACCTTTTCCATAGTTTTAAGTACACACAAACATATATACACACATACACACTCCACAGCACTACATAGCTCATCAGACTTGCGCGGCGATCCCAACCATGTCTGATTGAGCTTTTCACACAAATACACACAAGTGTGGCCAATCGAGCCGTTATAGACGCGGCGGTCGGCGTACGCACGAAGTAAGTGGTGCCCGGTGCGCGCATATTAATATTATACGCCGCCGGCCCGAAAAAGTTGCTAAGTCGATTAAAGTGCAACTCTATCAATCTACTTATTGGCAAGACATCTTATTTAAAAAATTGTTCAAGCAAATTATCACAACTTTCCCTTCATACAACGACATGATGAATTTACTAGTGCAGATTACCCCAAGTTTAGAAGACCTTAATTCTTCCCTTAAAATTCATAATTTATTTCCGGAACTAGTAATTTTTCACTAAACAATAAATTATATTTATACATTTTAATTTTGCTTTCCGGCTGTAAAGGTCCAAATACATTTATAGCAGTGGCGTTTTCTTTAGGCGTGCAAGTTGTGTGTTAACGCTCTATAAAATCCTACTACATTTTAATATAATTTTATTTATAATATTATTTTAGGTATATTAGTTGAGTAATAAACCTAATATTTATCTTATCTATTAATAAAAATTATAAGCAAATAAACTTTTTCAACTCAAAAACAGCTGTGAAATATGGTTGATGTGTCGATGTGATAGTGGAATACGGATTAATATTACGTAGAGAGTTAAAAATTTTATCAACGTCTCCGTGGCATCTAATATAACTATGATAGACGATCGTAGTTTGTCGCATATTACCGGTTGACTTCAGAGCATTTTTATACAAAGCTAAGGCGTTGAAAATGAATTTAATGAGTTGCTGTTGCCACAGGTTACCATCTGATTGGTTTTTTGGACAATATCTATAACATTATCAATTCAATATAATATTATTGCATTGATACTGAGATTATTTATTTGTTAAAACTTAAAGCTATGTGAAATAAATGATTTTAATATGTTAATAAGAACAAATACATATATATACATAATACATGTATATATATATATATTTGTATAAAGGGGATTTTCCTAACCAATCACATAAACGCTTATCACCAAGTCAGGAAATGCTGCTGATTTATAGTTAAATTATTTATGTACTTTGAACAGGATGACATAGCTGCAAAGAACAAATATTGAGGCCCACTGGCTTATAGAAAAATGCAGCACACAGCAATTATCCAAACATATTCATGAAGTATACTATAGGAATAATTTTTAGGGTTTCTGAATTCTATGGGTTAGATGGTGCCTGCTCCTTATTTGCATGATTTATCTCAACCTAGCATAATAAAGTTATTGTATTGCATTTAAAACTAGTATTAAAGATGAGACACTTTTAAAAGATCATATAATATAAATAAACTTAAAATTAAAAAAATAACAGTACGTCAGTTCCTAAAATTTGCAAAATAATGCATTAAAATAGTTAACAATAACAATAATGATAAAAAGTATGCACTATTGTATAAATATAGAAAATTAATAGAAATAGTTTGAGTTTTTAGAAATTAAATTTGAGATTTTATTGTACAAAAAATATCACATAATACAAAGATTTAATAATTAAGTTAAGTTTAAATGCAATTAATTTATTTTTATCTAGAAGCTTATATTTTAAACTGACAAGTAAATTGTATGAAAAAAATTATTTTTCAAACAATTGGATTATTTCAAAAACATTAATTATCTCAAAAAACAAAAATAGATAAGCTTAAAAAACATTAAATTTTTTTTAAAAATTATTTTAACAATATGTACCTATCTACTCATTTCTTAAATTCACCATTATTAATATAAAAATATATAGAGATCTGATCCACTACTCAAAGAGATGAGAAAAATGTTTGATTTTCGAAAGGAAAGTTTTGAGGAAAATATATGGACCCACATGAAATCTAATCAGAGAATATGAGAAAAGAAAAAAAACGGATTTAGAAAAATTGTACAACAAACCAAACATTAGAAAGTATCTTGAGGCAAAATGTCTTGAGTGGCCTGTTTTTAATTAGTGAGCAGAAAGAAGTTTTATCCGTAATATATTAATTAGTAAAATTAACAAAAATTACCCAAGAAGGTGACCCCGTCAATGATAAGTAGTCAAGGACATAAAAGAAGTGGATAATGATGAAGATGGAAATGGAGAATTACTAACAAAAGCGTGCAAAATGACTTAAAGACCTGTTAAGTACAAAAATATTTATATATTTATAAAAATATGTATATATATAGTATAATATATCACAGATACAATAATGTCAACATATTGTTTAAAAAAATATATAATATAAAAGAAACAAGTAAAAACTTATAAAATTGAACTTTTTTAGCTCATTAAATTATGTAATTTTTTCATGTATCTCTTTCATTATGAATTATAACATATTTATACAATTTATGTTGTTTTATTTGTGTGAATTACAAATATATATAAAATATAAAATGATTATCAAATTTATAAAAGCAATTAAAACAATAATTCTATTAAATAGTTTATTATTCATCCAATAAAAGAGTTGAAACTTGAAGTATGTAAGCTTCAACACCAATTATAAAATAATGTCTGTGAGTATAGTGAAATCAGATTAATTAAAAATGTGATAAACACTAAACTATAAAGTTACATCAGTGTAAAAATAAACAATATTTATAGTAAATAATGAATGAATGGAAAAAAAATATTACACTGTAATACTTTTATACTATACATAAATCAACACATTTTCAGTATGTTATAATTATTTTGATATGAGACCAGAAATCACCGAACAGGTTGTAACAATTAGTTTTCGATTAATAATTCTTCTGTTTTGGTACTTCTTGAAAGTAAAAATAGAATAATTCTGTAAATAACAAAAATCTTAATTAAAAAAAAATGTATTTTTACTAGATATGCATAACTAAACATCACAATTAATGTACTTAGTATA
>JAIPRM010008240.1:0-16141 GCA_025469315.1 Stegophylla sp. TES_Ste_2020
GGTCCTTAGCCCCATTATTTTTGTAGTTATTATAAAAATCAATTTTATGAAAGTTCACGTTTTGGCATATTTTAACTTTTTTTTTTTTTTTTTTTTCATCGATTTTTCGGTAGTATTTCTACCTTAGACTTAGAGAGAGTATTGATAATTTTGAAAAAAAAAAAATGCCTCGTAATGTCAAGTTTTTTGTTTTACTATGGCCAATTGTATTTGAACGAACAATTATCGCAGAAAAAAATCAATCGATTTTGTTAGTTAGTTTTGATATTGATAATTTGATTAACTGACAGTTTAAGGCTAATTTAATATGCAAACAGACATTACATTTTTCTGTTTAAAATTAATATGATAAATCACAATTTAAACGATAAACTGTATTACTGTCTTTGCACCAACGTCCGAGCTCTGATTATTATTATTCTGATACGCTCTAAAGTCGATTGAACGGTAAATTAAAAAAAAAAAAAATTGCAACATAAAAAAAAAAAAAAAACAGAGAAAACGTACCAAATTCATGAGAAACGGAGACGACAGACGCCGGTCAATATATAAATTCTGATGACGACACATTACTCCCTAAAAGTATATAATGTAAGCAATGTTTCTATAAAGAGTGATTTATTTTGCCTACCATTTACGCCTTGTAATTTAAAAATATCGTAAAATAATGATATATTTTTTCTTTTGTTCTTTAGTCAAAAATTCTCGCCGAAGAAAACGATAGTTTACACTATTTTAAATGATTTGCGAAATAAAAAAAATCGGACATACTTCGCACGATGGGTGTTCTTCGCACGACGGGTGTGATTCTCTTGACGGGTGTATTTAATTTTAAAGAAACGATAAATCATTTCTTCAATAAAACGATTCTGAACGAGGGAAGTAAATAATATAAAAATAAATGAGAAAAAAAAAATGTTAGAAAAATATCCAAAATTTTTTTTTCACATTTTCAAAATTTTCTTGTGCCAAAATCTTTCTTATAATGTTTTTTATCTATGTTTAAATTTTCATAAAATTCGGATCAAAAAATGATGGTTTCCGAGTCGTTTTTGTCAAATTTTGGGTAGTTTTTTCAAAAAAAAAAAAAAAAAAATTGAAGAATTGAGAAATTCAAAAAATGACCTCTTAAAAGTATAATCTAGAGGTAAATCCGGTTTCAAAAAGTTGTAGATCGAATATTTTGGAAAAGTATTTATATAAAAAAAGTTGTACACAGAAAAAACAAAAATAAACATCATTGTAAAAACACTAGCTTCTAGTACAAAATGTTTTAATCGTACGAGTAAGTGTCTATTGTATTTTCCTAAGAACTGTTTATTATAGTAATTACGTATAAATGATGCGAACTTTATTCCAAGATATTGCGATGTTATTGGGATATTTCATTTTATTTATTTTTTTATCTACGAGTAAATAACGATTATGTGATTAAATCCAGTCCTCGGATTGAATTATTTTAATTTCAAAAGGAAAATTGAATCTTGTAAGTGCAAATGTTTACTCGTCTTAACCCGTCGGTTTCCATTACAATTTTTACTCGCTCAAAGCAAAAATGTACGCCAGTATAGTGAACCCGATAAAATACATTTTTTTTTTTTTTTTTTTTAGTAGCACTAGTACAGAATAAAATTAATTTTAACTATAGATCAATTTATTTACCATTATTTGTAGTCGATACTTATTATTAGAAATATTTAGTATAATAAATTGGAAATTTGAGAAGCTTTTAAAATACATCACTTCAGATACATCAAATGTTTTAAGCATTGTGTAATGTTCGACGTAGCAATCTAGACAAAACCTTTAATTGATTTGATATTCTATTATATCAAATTCCATTTTATTCAGATGTTATACTCATATAAACATTTTATTTAAATATGTTTGTAATATTTTTGTTTTGTCTCGGATTTGAGGAGGAGAAGCATGATAAATCACTGTCTTCGATCATTTCAGAGAAGTTTTGAAATTATACAAAAGTAACATATCAACTAAGTACTCACGTTAGTTTATAAACAGAGCACATTTCAGAACAAACCCACACACACACACACGCAATTAAAAATCACATTAGGGTATTTTCTTATTTCAGCTCAAGATGTTTGTTGTATACTAGTACACATTATAAAAACGGAACGATTTTGCTAGCAGATTTTTTTTTTTAGAGTTTTCTAAATATTTGTCTCTCATCCGTATAAACTACACATAACTATAGATTGTCAGCACAGCCCAACTGATTGGATTCGTATGAGTACTTTCATCAATTTTTTTTTAAATTTATTAAGCGGAGTATAAATGAATTACTTTTCAGTTAAAAGTTTTTCTGTTATTTTGTTATTGATAAATAAGTAAAAAAAAAAAAATATTTTTTTTTTTCATTTTTTATACTCCATATTTTGTTAGATTTATAAAATTGTATAATGTTCACAATGAAAAAGTCATGATTGCGTTGTTATTATTGAATGTTATTTTCAATAATCACTACAACGGTTATTATGATTAGAATAACTACTATAACATTTTATAGAATACGACAACAACAAGTAGTTGTTCGCGTACTAATATATATTCACTGGTAATAATATTCTTTCCTCGAATACAGTAGTAATTAATTATTATGAGCTAAAGTTTAACGTGACTTACGGTAAAATTTTGGCAGTTTTAAACATTTTTTTTTTATTTTTTTTATAGTTAATAAAGAAGTTGGTCCATTTCATGAATTATAAAATAGTACTTACTTGAAACTCACTAATTTTACGACCTCGAACAGCACTGAAATTTAATGAACGTGAAATGTTATGTTTAAAGGCATATGCATCAGAAAATGTGTAGTTGAATACGTGTTTGACATTAAAAAATTATTAATTTCACGAGAATTAAACAGCGACTTAGGCCAATACTATCGTCGGTGTAAATTGTTGTATAGTATATTATGTAATGTGAAAGTTCTAATGTGTTCTAAGTGCACCATTATTTGGGTTATCGGTATTTGTACTTAAATTTGACATAAACACGATCTATAATTAATCACGTATGTGACTCCGTTTTTTGGGGTAGTGAAAGTGGTTCGAAAATTTCGTATAGCTCCTTAAAAGTTCATTTGATTATTCGGCACTTACTATTGAGGATTTAATTTTGAAAAAGTCGAAAACTAAATACATACGGTTTTATAGAGCCATAACTGATCTATAGCCGTTTGTATATAAAAATAAATCTCATAAAATGGTATTGCACACGATACGACGTATTTAAGTATCAATAACTTGCAACTCAATATGAGGAGAACCATAAACATTTATAATTTAACTAAAAAAAAAAAAAAAAGGCGAAATAAGGATCATCCTTTTATTTAAGATGAAAATTAGATACATTAGTTATCTTTTTAAATTTGTTTACAACGTTTAAATGACTTAAGTTTAATCCGCAGTATTAAGAAAATAAAGTAGGGGTAAATTTTTGTCCAGAATCATTTGAAAAATATTTCAAACCAACCTATTTTGGTTATAAAATCGTTCAAATAGATACGAAGCACATTATTGGTACATATAAGGAAAATTAGTAGTCAAATAACTAAACCAAAAAATCATAGAAATTATTTAGGGATTTAATAACCGGTAGTTTATAAAAAATAATTTTTAAGATAACAAAGCCGAATCTATTAAAACGTCGAATCCAAGGGTTGTGAACTTCCCTCTACACAGTAAAATCAAATATATTAGTTATCTTATTTTAATTTTCTTTAAGAGAACAAAATATGTAAATTCTGCTATAAATTTGTTGATAAACTCAAAAATAAAAATTTTACGAAATTTCCGAATAAAAAATTTATGTTGCGTTTTAGTTTAACGTATTTAAGTATTTTCGATTTATAGTTTTTGCAATAGCTGAAAATACGTTTTGACACCTAACTTGTCATTGCTCCGCATATTTTTCCATACATAAGTAAACGACATTTCCCTTAGAAATACATAGAATATTATTATTATTATTATTATTATTATAAGCAAGTTACCGCGTAGTTCTACAACGATTTTCAATCTATATAATTCAGATTTTCCTCAAATATGAAACACGAAAATATCACCACGCGTCGACGTGCACAATACACTCGATCAGTCAAAACTGTGACGTCAAGTTTGAAACACGCCACGGGAGAAAATACCGCACACGTGTACACGTACGGGAAAATAAAAATAATTTTATCGAACGCGTTCGAAGGTATTACTGTTTTTACTGTTATATTTCGTTTACCAACTTGAATATCACTTATAGTTTAAAATTTTATTCTTACCGATGTCATATTTTTGACAGTGTTGGATAAATTAATATTTCAAAAAAGTAATCCAACTACGTTGCGCGTTACTTTAAAAAAAAAAATAGTAGTAATTAAACTACTTCTGCTTTACGTAAAACAATTGTTATCACGTTACATTAGTTTTTAATTTAGAAAGTAGGTTGTTGAAAATAACATTACTTTTTTTTTGATAACTCAAAATTCAATTTCATGTGGGTACCACATAAAATGTACTTTTGTGCAGTGTAAACTGTCGATAAAACATTATTTTGGTGTCAATCAGAAAGCCAAATTTAATAAACAGTTTACAAAATGTCATTACTATGAATAATATTTTCATGATTTTTAACATGGACTTGGATTACTGATAAGTAAGGTACCTAGTTCACATAGAACAATAATTGACGTCATTGCATTTGTTAAAAGCTAATATTTTCGATAATTATTAGAAAATATTCACTTTGTGAAACTTATTTGAGAAAGTATACTGTTACAATTTGATGGTAAATTTCTAACAAATGTATATTTCGAAAACATACATTTAGAGTAAGATAAATTCGACAAGTTTGAAATTTTATTGGCTGTATTCAATTAAAATATAATGATATTAATTAACTGGATCATTTAGAAAGTTAATTAAAAATTAGAAGTTAATCAATACTTGGTTTATTCGTTAATAAAAGAAATTAATACCATTTTAATCATTTTTGTTTTTAAAATTAATTAATAATATAATTGTTCTCGAAGACATTTCTCTTCGTTTTATTATTAAGGACATGGGTAATTATTGTTTTTAAATAACGTCAAAAATTATTAGTTACTTTAAGTAAATTACTTTTAAATCGCAACGTCGTAACTATCAAGTTACTTTTTTTTTAAAAAAAAGGTAACTAAATTACTTTCGCGTTATTAAAATGTAATTTCGTTACAGTAATACATTACAACCTAACTATTGTAGTATGCAGTTCACTATAACTTATTGAATATGTAGATCTTTCAATTCGCATTATTATTTCTTGTTATGTTATATACAGTGAATAAAATATCTAAATTTTCGTACTCCACACCACTTTGTGCTAGTGTATTGCTTATATTTTTGATCTTTGTCTCCGACACTTTTTACTTCATTAAAATACTTTAGTTATATGTATGAAGTCCCCCCTGCCCCCCCCCCAAAAAAAAGAACTTTAATAAATACAATATTTTGAAATAATATACTTAAGAATTTCTAAAATTTGGTAAGGTTGGTCTATAAATTGCATAAAACAGTATGATTATACTAAGAATCTGATAATATAAATTATCAATTAATAATTTTGTATCACAAATTTACTAGGACCATATATATTTTACGCTATTGCAGATATCTTTTGAACAAAATCAACGAACTTTTTGAATTAATTATCGCAATGACAAAAATTAAAAAACATCAATTGTTACAATGCTGCAATCCCTACACGCTTTTTCATTTTGTACTACACACTCAATATTTCGTATTGACACAAAGTGTGTCGTACTACACACAATTTTAATCCCTGGATATAATAATTATACGTCATACAACAGCAATAAAATGATGTGGACAGAAAAAAAAAATACGAATTACGTATTATCTGCAATATTCATGTATAAAAGAAAGTCGCTTTTCTTTTTTCTAAACTATCTCCTCGATTCACATGCTGAAATTTCTATTTTGTACTTATCATATCGTATTTTGTACTTGCAACTTGAAATACGGTGATTTTATACGGTTTAATTACATAATATTATTTGACTTAGAAGTAGTTTGAATCAATTTCGATAATATATTATTCATGACGACGTAACATCGCGGTGTATTGTGTTTTTTCTATAGTACTCAGGATTTAGAAGTTGGGACAAGGAGACTGTATAATAATATGATCAATAGTGCATTCTTTGGGAATATCCTCGATTTTTAATTTTAAATTTAAAATAAAATACCGTGAATTGTGTGCACTGGTGAATCCGGTTTCGATTAGTAGGTATAATACTATCATATACTACTAGTAGGTATTATATACAATACATAAACCTCCCTTAATAACCGACTAACCTTAATCATAACCTTACGTCCTCATATTATCCTTACGTCTTACTTTTTTATCAGGTGAATCCAGACGATTTGCTCGATCCGGGTTCATATTAAAAATCAGGAAGAACGCGTAACAAAAATAATAATCTCCTCGCGAGAAAAGCTTATACGCTAGGGCGACCGTAAGTTCAGTATTTACGAAATTGTCCCGTATTTCGACTTTGTGTCCCGTTGTCCCGACGCATTATGAGACGCATTTTGTCCCGTATTTTCAAATCTGTTGCGCCCGAATCCCGTTTTTCCCTAACTGTTTATTTACAACTTCCGGAAATTTATTTTATAAAATAATGGTTTATTTTTTACTATACTTTTGCATGACATTATTGAATAGAATATTTTAAAATCTATACTTTTCAGTGGTATTTTTTGGATTTTTGTTTTTGACAAAAATTGCTACGTTACATTCTTGATGCCGACGTAAACATAATAATTTTAGATTTTTGTATATTTTCATATTATTTATTAATAATTATTACTCGTATTGCAATTATCGCTTTTAAACGATTTAAAAACAATAATATTTGTGATAAAAGTTCATTCAAAAAAAGTTCTGAATATTATACTGACTTATTTTATAATATTTTTTTAATTTACATAGAAAAATGGTATTTCTACTTTAACAGATTGAAAGTATTTTGTTGGGTTTAACTAATAAATTTTTCTACATGGAAAAATGTGTTCTATTTTTTATAAAAAAAAACCAAAGTAAAATTGATTGAAATAATGTAATTCATTAGATGAATTCAGTAATGAAAAACCAGTTTTTAAATTTTGAACTTATGAATGGCAAAAAAGTTCAACTGAAGTGGAAGTTAAGTGGTGTGAAATATTTGTATTGTTGGTTGTAGCTATAATTAAAATTAGAACTTAAATGTACACAAACGTGAAGTAAAATACTCAACACACGTGATTTTTATTTTTTATTTTTTGTAAAAATCCATTAAAAAATATCTATTTAAAATTGATGCAGTATCTTAATTTGATGTAATATCAAATGTCTTATGAGAACACACTCATAATTATATTATTTTAAAACAGTCCATTAGAAATCAGTTTTGAAAACTAATTGAATTATAAAACGGGTGCACAAGTCACATTCACATTTTCAAATTTAATAATATGATAGTAAAATTTATGAAATTATATTCATTGTTACGACTACACTCTTTGCACGCCATCGCTAAAACGTTAGCTAAGATAATATTGTGCAACGATAGCGTTTTTCTGTGGACGACAATCGCAGTATTCAAGCAAATTTTAAAACTCTGAGAGAATATAATACGAACAATGACGTGAAAATACATAAAATAACATTTTTGTTCATTTTGTTGCAACTCATGGTATAGAAATTTTAAAATTAAATCGTTACCACCACAGTAGAAATAAATATTTGCATAAAACCCCAAAGACCTAGTAGACTGATAATTATTATCGAATCAAAGTATAATTAAATAAATCGAAGATGTTCGCGCACAGTCAATTAGGCGTAAATTCGATTTCAGTTTTTTTTTTCTTTTTTTTTTCTTGCGGGAACGCTTTCTTCGGGGAGTCGTATATTTTAACACTAATTACTCTTTATTGTGGCGTGTCGTAAAATTGTATTGCATTGTTTCACAATATTCGAAAAGCTACAACACTAAATAAATAAATACGCATACAATAAACTGTAAATTTTCTAGGAAAAGTTAAAAAGTTTACGCATTATAATTATACACGGCCCGAATACGGATGCCCTAAAAATTCCGTGAAAAATAAAAAAGTATTTATTTGGTCTCCATTGAACACTTCCGTTTTATAAAACGACAATACGTTTCTATTAGGTTTCTCTTTTCAAATTTGTAAATCACAGCGTGTTTATTTATTTGAAATCAATGATTGTAAAATATCAAATTTTTTGATTTTGACATAAAGCTCTGGAACGTACTGCAACCACTAGTTGTTTTTTAAATTAATCCTTTTTGTTCCTCGACTCTTATCTGTAAAAATTTGATACGAGTACAATTAATCTTCTAAGCCTAAATTTGACCACAACATATTGTATAATATCTTGAAATACTCTGATTTAAATAATTCCGTTCTATACCCTGCGACAACGATACTATGGAACGTAATTACAATTTCAGTTACAATATTTAGTTCATTGTCCCACGTCCTGTAATAATGAAACTATTAATATTTGAAACTCCATCCCTTGCTTTAATTTATACGCACCCCCCCCCCATATTCTTAGTTTTTTAACTTCGCCCGTCGTTTTTATAATATTATAATTCTTTTCTTTTTTTTTTTTTGTGTGTGTGTGTGTGAGAGAGAGAGAGAGAGAAAGAGAATTCTTTATTTTAATTTCTTTTTCTTTTCTTTTCTTTTTTTCTTTTTTTGTTCTTTGCTTTTTTCTCTTTTCTTCGCATAAATATATTATTAGGCTGTTGGGTAATTTAATTCGTCGTGAATAGTTAATTGTGAAGCTTAAATGTGTTTAAAATAATAAATACGTATATTTTTTCCCCGCTTGTACGGGCATTTAAGATATTATTTTCGTTTTGTGCTTTTAATATTATAATGGAAATAACGGGATTAAAACGGGGCCACATTCTAAACACAAAACTGTATAAAAACCATATTCCGTCCGAATATTTCGTACCCGGTGCGATTACCGAAATCCGTTTTTAACGGGATATGTTTTGATCGCACTGCGCGTGCCAGAGATAATAATTTTCACCCGAGATAAGGCGCAAGACTGGAGACATTTCGAAAACTGGAACCGGACATACGGAGAAAACGTCGCGTCGTTAGTACTCAGAGTTTATGCGTTTTCACGACTCAGACATCACGTAGTGAATTTGTTAGTTTGGAATAGGAAATATTTAAGAAAATAAAATATACAGGACAAAAATATTTTTCATAATATTTTTAAACAAATAAGTATTTATTACATATAAATATATTTATGTTTTTGAATCGTGACAAAAGTGTAATTTTGTAACTACCCATTACAGATTAAATTTAAACACATAAAAACATTATTTTGAAAAACATAAAATAATATAATGAAACCAAATTGATATTTTTTAAAATTTCTTTAAATCCTTTATTCATGCATATTGTATACTTTACTTTCTAAAAAAAAAAAAAAAAAAACTTGTTAATTCATTTTACGATTATAATATATTTTATTCGATAATTTCATTTCGAAAATTTCAAATCAACAGTAAGCGAAAAAACGGGATTAATATGGGAAAGACTTGAAATCACGGGACAACAAGCGTCCTGAGAGAAGTTTGTCAGGACACAGAGTCGAAATAAAGGACAATCCTGTGTAAAACCGGACGTATGGTATATATCTATTGGCGGGAAAAGGGGAAAAAGTATAATTTTGGGTGAATACGAGTGAGAATTTGACATTTTAACGTTGAAACTGTACAGAGTTTGACCTCGGAACACCGGACCCTGTGCCGGTTAATACACACACACAAACGTACATATGTCGGCGGGGGGTGGGGGGTGTACATAGGTTTAAACTATAGAGCCGCCGTAAATCGTATTATCCGGAGGAAACTACACGCGGAGCCTAACGAATGATGAACGTGAGCAGTTTCTTACTGGGGCAGCAGGTAGAAGTAGTAGTAGTAGTAGTAGTAGACCGGTGCTGGTGTGCGGGACGCGTGGAAACTTTGTCGTTACCCGAAAAGTTTTTATTTTCGGCAAAGGAGGGGCGGGAGAGACTTGCTGGGGGAAAAAAAAAAAGTCGTTCGTTCGTATATAGTCTCAGCGTCGTGAGCGTGCCCGAATTTTGTTCTCTCTCCGTTGTCGGCGGGACGGATTTTCATAATTTCTCCGGCGTATATTATTATTATTATTATTATTATTATTATTCGAAGGTGGTGTTTCGATCGAGCGGAGGAGGAAGTGAAAACTTTCTCCTTTCCGTTTCCCCCACTCCCCCCCCAGTCTGTATTTTACGAAATCGCGTAACTTTTTTCGTCTGTTAAATATTTCATGATGGGTCGCCGGTCACAAAGTCTTGTTTTTAAAAGAACTGCGCCGAACCGTCTCGCCATACGTGGATTTTTATACGTGATTCGAATTCCGCGGTGCATGGAGAGACGATTATAGAGTGCGAGATAATTGCAAGCTCGAGTCGGTTGAGCTCAGAGAAAATCGCATTATTCCAACACCATTTTATTTAGATTAGAAATCGACAATTTGAATATTAATATCTATGTATATGGTTTATCACCACCACCTGTAAGCAGTGGCGTTCTCAGAATATTTCAATGGGGTGGGGGGGGGATGAAAATTTTTTTTAAAAAATAAGTGGTTTCACCTCACAACTCTAATATTATAATATTGAATATTAATATAATAATTATGTATCATCAAGGCATATTTATTGTAATTTTTATTAAAATTTTAAACATTTTGTAATGACAATGACGTTAATGACAAATCCACGAAATCGATTAAATATTTTTGTGACCATTTTTATGGTTGGTGAAGGTTTTAAGTTTCTTGCTGTAATGATAGGTTTGAAGTTATGTTAAAAAGCGATTTTCAATTTTACGAAAATTTCGGTAATTGCATATTTTGCCGTTTTTTCAACAATTTTTCCACGATTTTGGAAAAAGTTTTAAGAAATTTTAAAAATCACCTCTATAAAGTACTATTTGAGTATGATTTCAGATCTAATTACTGACCGAAATTTTTGGACAAGTATTTCTATACGAAAAAGTGTTTACCAATAGAGAAAAATAAAATAAAAAATAAACATCATTGTAAAATTATAAGATTTTTCGTTTTGCTCAGAATTTAAAAATTCATCTTGGGAGGGGATATATCCCCCATATCCCTCCCCGTGAGAACGCCCATACCTGTAAGTAGTACTAGCTTGTGTTGGAAGTTGAGAGTTATTTATAGAGTGCTTATGATTGACATCTTAAAATTTTAATGAAAATACAACTTTGAGTAAAACAAAGAGATAAAATTAAAAAAATAACAAAACATAATAATTATAAACTAAACTAAGATAAAATTAATACAACAATAAAATATAAAAATGTAAATCACAAATGAAGTATATTATGTAAAATTGCAATACATTTTGCATGCAAGAAAATTTAACTCTCATAAAATTATGCTAATATATATATAATGTGTATAGCATATATTATTATGTTCATTATTGATTTTCTTATGAAATAATAGATTGAAGTGAATTTTTATAATAAAAGTTCTGTATACTTTTAGCGTAAGTAGAATATTTCTTGAGATAAAAAAAAAAAAAAAAAACTAAAAACTACTACCCCAAGTTTAAATATTCAACTCTTTTGGGGCACGTGTTAGGGTTGACCAATCGTGACCAAATTTTTGATGTGTCTGAATCAAATTTTGGAACTTCAAAAATAAAGACCACTCTATTATATAATATATACATATATTACAATACAAAATAATATATAAAATAATTTAATATTTTGTGCGACTCTTTTCGAAAAAAGTTTCCCGTTGTCCGTGTTTAAAATTAACTACAAACTCTCTTTAATCTTATATAATCGAATCTTAAGGCCTTTTCTTTTTTCGATTTTTGCATTTATACCATAAAATATTGTTATCGCGCTCAATTATTGTCCTGTGTTCAATTTTGTTTTTGAGTTCAATTTTCATTTTGCGCTCATTTGTCTGCACTTAATTACAGGAACATCCCTATAATTGAATCTCCCTCCCCCCCCCGACAATATAACGTATCACGGTTATTATAAAATTATATTACTATTATCGCCGATGACATGCTGTGTCGTTCAGTCACGATTACCGATTATTAATTATTTACGCGCCCGTCGAAAATTATTATTGGCCGATTGCACGGAACACCGCCGACGTTTTAATATAATATTACTCGTTCGTCGTTGAAATATTCAAATGATGCCCGTTGCACGTAATGCAGAGAGAAAGAGAGAGAGAGAGAGAGAGAGAGAGAGAGAGAGAGAGAATGTCCGACATGTTATTACGTATGCATAGGTAATGACCGGATTGGAAAAGAAATACGTATAAAAAAAAAATGTGGTGGTGATGAAAGCTCGGGGAATGGAAATCGTAAAACCGTATTATTACGAACGCTATGTTTTTCATCCCTTCGCGATATCCACCCTCAAATACTCATAATAGATATATTATACGTCTTTAAACGTTTTCCCTTCCAACGCATTTACTACACACACACGCACTGAACTGCTAAGTTACATATCACATTGATAATAATATTAGTTAAAGTCGTTGAACTAAAAATCAAAAATCTAAAATGGACTTTCTACGTTTTCTCTGGATTCGACTGATTTTTCAAATTCTGAAATAACGTTATTCATAGTTACGAAAATCGATTGTTTTTGTCTCGATTCCGATGAAAAATTTCAAAATCGTAGGTTCGAATGAAAAGAAAAAACACTTCTTAATAGTATAACGAATGGAAAATAGATTTAGAAGCATTCATTCAAAGTCAAACGTTATCAATTTTGGATTGAGTTGTGATCTTGAAACTTTTTGAAACTTTTAATGCTCCAAACATTTGTTTCCATGTATACCTTCCTTTTTATTGTGGTAAGTAAGAATAGGTAAAAAATAGAGGGTATGACGTTTAAATAATTTATTCCACGGAAAAAAACATTATAGGTTTGGTAAATTAATAATCAAAATGAAATTATTCGTATTCAAAAATTAAATTTATTAACGAATCGATAATTATTATTCTCCGAGGAACGCCGCTCAGAAGAAGATTGTTTTAGGAAATTTTTTATTCAAATGATCCGTTTAGTTTTGGCTGTATGGGCTAGATTCTAGGGCAGAAAATATACAGCATATTTTTTTTTATGGTATAACACAATAAATACTTCAAACATAACTTTCTTAATTTAATATTTAAACAAAGGTAATTTAAGTACTACATTGAGATATTTTTGATTATATATACAAGGATTTGTAACAGAACACATATCCGAGTACACGTTTGGATAAATCTAGTCGTCGAATTAATTTAATGGGTAAGTAAATGGTTTTGAATCATGTAATATATAACTAGTAAATTGTTAGTCCTAAATATAAATATCAAAATACTAGGTACTCAAAATAATGGTTTCATAGACGGCAAAATGAAAAACCAAAATGTTTTACTCATCACTCAGAATCTAAACTTTGAATGTATTAAACTCAGAAAAAATAACATTATTATACTTTGAGTCCATTGTAAACGTGAAACAATTGTTAAAAATAAAAATATTCTTGTAAAAGGTATGATTCCGAATCCATTCAAACCCCCCTCCCCCCCAGATTATATACAAGGTTAATACTATTATATAGATTGAAGACGGATGGTGGGGGGGGGTGGGCGCGCGCTACTAAATCACACAAACAAACATTGTTATTCTATTTCTGGCGCCGATGAACGAGGAGAAGAAACGTTTTCGAAATTTCGTCTCAAACCCAAACGGACCTTCGCGCGGAGGAACGCGACGAGGCGAGAGACCCGGAAAACCTTTTAACGCCCTTTCCCACTCACCACTCGTCGTGTCCTATCACGTCCTGCCCGTCCTTCTGGCGTCGTCGTCGTCCTTTAAGAACTAAGAAGGTCGACGACGACGACGGGACGCGGCAACTGCAAACACCACGGCCGATTATATTCGCCGGCGCACCGGATAATCCCGCGCTCACGACGACGACACACATGCAACATTAATGGCGCGAACGAGTGACCGACCGGCCACTTGCCATTTATATTATTCAACGACAACCGGTCGCGCTTCCCACGGTGTGCGCCCGCGCGCGCGTCACATGTGCCTGTCACGGAAACGATAATCAAATCGCGCACACACGAGTCTTCCCTCGTCGTCGTCGTCGTCGTCGTCGTCGTCGCGGGTATAGCGTGTGTGTACGCGATAACTGCGAGCCCTCCTCATCCCCTACCGCCGCCGCCACCACCACCAACCCCCGTGTTCGAACGAGATACTTTATTATACGATTTTTTTTTTTTTATTACGGTCGGTCGGCAGGAAACCGAATTTGTGAAATAAATTTTCGTGTCTGTTTCAAAGTTTTCAAAAAAAAAAAAAAAAAAAAAAGCAATTTCAATTTCTCGTACATTAATTATTGTAGTCGATGTTAAAACACAGTCTATTGAATTTTACTGGAAACTTTTCTTTCTTTGAAAACCCGTAGTTTCTGTGAAATTCTATGACACTGCAAAAACGAACGTGGGAAAAGTGAAAATCAAAATAAATGTCAATCAATCGTATTTTATCGTCACATGACTACCCAAAACGCCATAAACAGTATTGTTAATATGAATATACCAGTAGCAAATAAGGAATTTGGTAGGAAAAAGGTTAATAAATGTTGGTATTCGCATTTATATTAAGCTTAATATTATAATTTATCTTTATTTAGAATAGGGTGACCATATTTAAGAAAATAAAATACGGGACAAAAATATTTTTCATAATATTTTTAAATAAATAAGTATTTATTACATATATATATGTTTTTGAATCGTGACAGAAGTATAATTTTTAAACTACATATTATAGATTAAATTCAAACACATACAAACACTATTTTGAAAAACATAAAATAACATAATGAAACTAAATTGATACTTTTTAAAATTTCTTCAAATCCTTTATTCATGTTACGATTATAATTGATCTAATGATATCCAAAAGATTTTTAGATTCTTACATTATTTTATTCAATAATTTCATTTCAAAAATTTCAAAAATTTTAAATCAACAGTAAGTCAAAAAACGGGATTAATATGGGACAGACTTGAAAGTACAGGACAAAAAGCGTCCTGAGAGAAGTTTGTCAGGACAACAGGACACAGAGCCGAAATAAAGGACAATCCTGTATAAAACAGGACGTATGGTCACCCTATTTTAGAAATAAGTATTGTTATAAGAAATACTTAAAAGATGTTAATCTAAACTATATTACGTTATGATATTATTAGATTGTAAGTCTATTGTATTTTCGTTTGTTCTTTTATTTTGTCTATAATATTATATCATTATGTTAAAATGTGTTTATCTGAACTTGCTGCCAACCCACCAACAAGCTATGCTTTTGAGGCGGCGTCATAATATGTATCTACTTTTATTTTTTGTTATATCTGAATGTTAACATATTTTTTATGACAATTAATTATATATTATTATTATATTTTAGTACCCTTTAAACAAACATACTTTTTTTTTTTAAATATCACATTAAACGCATTGTAATTTCAAATATTAAAATATTAATGTTTGTGTTAATTTTATATTATGATAAAGTGTTCTCGGAAGCAAGCAATAATTGACATATTCTTCATTACATTTTCAATCTTATGTAACTTTATATCAATTGATAAACGCGTGAAGAAGAAACACATTGTTCTATTTTAAATATATTTATTTTGATTCATTCTATACATAGATGGTATTCTTCGCTCAGAGTGAATAAGAAATGTAAATGTTAAATCGAAAAATTGTTCATTTGTTCGATAAAACAATATTCTCAGCGGAGTTATTGATATAATAACATAATATTGTCTGTTTTTTTTTTTTTATGAGTTAAAATTTGAAGCGTCTGATTTTAATAAAAATATGAATCTAAATAAACCGGTATAAGAATAACTATGATTACTGTTTGATTTTTTTTTTTTTTTCAACTTTAACATGATAAATCTATGAATATTTTCGAACACCTCGGAA
>JAIPRM010008241.1:0-16138 GCA_025469315.1 Stegophylla sp. TES_Ste_2020
TTCTTATATTATTAATTTTTTTTGTTCAGAATCGTTTTACTGAAGAAATGATTTATCGTTTCTTTAAAATTTAATACGCCCGTCAAGAGAATACCACCCACCACCCGTCGTGCGAAGTACACCCATCGTGCGAAGTATGTCCGGCTTATTTTTTGAATTTAATCGTGTGGTCCGTAATTAATCATTCTGATATTTTCATTTTTAAAATATTTTTGAACACAATTACTCATTTTTAAAACGTTTTTTTAATTTTAATATTTGAAATAAGGTGGTATTTATTGAAATTTTGGGTGATGTGACTTATTTTACCACGAGTGTTATAAACCCCTGCAGTTACGCTATACTTGAGTGTTGAGAGGTCGCTTGGAAAAAAATTAGAATTTTAAATAAGAACTGTTTTCTGTGTCTCTTGTACTGCATTTCGCGTTTTAAAACTGCTTTTTTTCACTTATAACAATATTATTCTTTTTTGTATAAACGTTCACCCGATAACAATTATGCACATAGCTACGAAATTCTCAAAAATGAATGTAAAAAAAAAAACATCCATTTTTTTTTTTTTTTTTAATCCTTATAATGGAAAGGTTTTTTGTTTTAATTCGCGAAAAAATAATGTGCGCATTGTTAAATGTATATTTTATTTTTTAGAATTAACACAAAATATAAACAACAATGTGTGCGATTATACAAAAAAAAGTCCGTATTGTAATACTATTGAAATTACAATTAAAATAAATAATATTTTTTTTTTCCATTTAACACGTTAAAACAAAATTTCGCATTTCTGCCTGTTCAATTTAATTGAACGCATTAAATAATAATTTCGTGTTTGAACCAATAAAAGAGCTCTATTGAATAGGTATCAAAATATATAAACGAAATTATCGCTCTCTCTGCAGCGAATCTGTTAATTATTAACGATTGCTTTACAACAGACGTAATCGATATTTTGTCCATAGTTAATGTTGAATCATATTTTCACGATGGAAAATGTTTTGTATTTTTTTATCGGTATAAAAATTAAAACACGTATTATTGGTACTAAAATATAATTTAAAACAGAATAATTAACACTACATATTTATTCCATAAAATTATTTTTTATGTGCATGGTTTTTCAAATTTTTCAACTATTTACTTGACTGAATATTCTAAGAAGAATATACTTATATATATATATATATATAATATAATATATATTTTTGACATTTTTGTTATTCGAGCTTCTCGTCTCGATCAATAGTTTAAGAGCCATAAACATTTAAAGTTTAACGTGGCGGAGTGAAAAAGCAAAAGGTTTACCTCGTATTATATATAATAATAACTGGCTACTACGCCGCTACTCTAATATTTATAATATGGCAGCTAAAAAATGGTCTCTGGTTAAAAAAAAAAAAAAACAAAAAGAACGGTGGGTATAATTATTTTATCTCATAGAAATGTGATGTTTTTTTTTTAAAAATTATTCATAAAAAAAGTTTCGGACTAGAAAAAAAAATAATATGTATTAACCGGGACACACACGACGAAGCACACAGCTAAATCATCAATGACTCAACGATACGTTTCGCCGTTTTGTTAAACCGTGTTTTGTACACCTATTATATAATACTCGTATACGAGTAAAAGAAACATTGAAAATCGAGACCACACGGGTTCCATTTGAAAGTTTTGTTCCAAAAACACTTAGTGCAGTGGTTCTCAAACTATTTTTTGATTCGTGTCACCCTTGACTACGATATTTCTTCGCTACTTCAGCCTTTCGTTTAAAGATAGGGCACATATTTCGTATACACGTCCAAGCCCTATACTGCTGTAATGAGCAATTTGTCATCGACGACGTTTACGAAATTAAAAAGAAGGATGATTGAGTAGAAAATGAATTTAAAAAATAAAACTGTTCGCAAAGCGTGGATCCAGTTATAAAAAGATTTTATTTCAACATTTTTTTCTCATTTATTCTTTTCCTCCAGGGTTGAGCGTCACTCTTACACTGGGTTTATGTCACCCCGGTTGAGAACCTCTGACTTAGAGTGGCTACCGACTTTCCACATACGCGCAGGATTAAACTCCTTCGCGGTATAATACTGGTATTAAGGACTCCTCGAGAGTATCCTTAGGTATACAATATCATATTAATCTAAACGGTGCTATCGACGGTCCCTTTCACTAACCAACCCGTCGTCTGACATATCTAGACCCCATAGTTGTTGTAGGTCTCGGGACAAAAAAAAAAAAAAAAAAAAAAAACCACGCGCGCACACGACGAGACGTATACGCGACTGCAACAGAAGCACAGCTGTACGAGGGCAAAAAAAAAAACAAAAACAAATCCACCGAAGAATATAATATAAAAACGAAACGCGAAAATCTGGCGATTTGCCACCACACTTGCCAACGGCGGGATCTATTAACGATATTATACCCATTGTGTATATGCCACACGGTGCATAATATTATTATAATATACACTGTTAACTCTTTCTGCTCCTCGTGGCACGGCTTTACGCGCGATAAATGTGCGACGCGGTCGTATTTGTTTTCGTTCCGCCGATGACTACACATGCACCATAGGTACGGTTACAGTGGCGCAACCGAGGGGGGGGGGTGTTTTGGATGTCCGGACACCCCTCTTGAACCATATTTATGGAAATTTTATTCAATAAATCCTTTATTAACTATACAATTATAACCTCTATTAATTCAGAAATATATCATCATGGTTAAAATAAACATTATATTTTAACATAGCTCAATATTTTATGAAATAGGTATATAACATCAGGTTATCGATAAGAGTTAGAACATCCATTACAAATTATAATAGTATTATGATGTAGTAAAAATCAAGGAATAAGATACCTATTGAAAAAAAAAAAAATAATAAGCATTGTTGTTTAAAGTCTAATAAAATTATCGTTATCAATCTGCCAACTATCTACAATGTAGGTAGGTGAACATTTATTTTAAAGTTACCTGTAAAATATTTATGCTGAAAAATCCTTTTTAATTTTTAGAAAAACTTAAAAAATGCTTTAAAAATTCATATTGTCGAAATTTCTGTTCTATGAATTATCGTAAAGTGTTCATTAACATTAACTATAATTTTATATTTAAATAATTATACCTAGTAGAAATTTATGGGTGAACACCCCCTTGAAAAAATCCTAGTTGCATCACTGGGTACGAATTCATCATCATCATCAGGCTGGAGGGTGGTTTTTGAAACGTCCCATTGAGACGATGATTTTTTCCCAGCTAAAACGTGTTTAGATTACTCACTTGCTGTAGATATCTTAAATGCTTATATTTATTTATTTTGAGTTATTTTGGTTTTTTTAAAAATAATTTTAGCTATTCACTCAAACATTAATAAAAAATAATTTTAACATTATATTGCAGAAATTTTTTTCAAGTTTCACTATAACATAATTTATACATTTTATGTATTTGTAGATTAATATTTGTAATTTTCATTAAAAAAAAAAAAATAATAATTTAAAGTAATTTTAACAACTATATTAAGGACGGGTTTTTTTTGTGGTTTATACTATTTAGGTCACAATTTAATTTTTCCAGGGATCTTAGAACATAAACATCCGGGCCTTAATCATATCATAATATCATGTACGGATCATGTACGCGAGCATCCGCTTTTTTCCACTCAAATTATTTAAACACCAAAGTGTTACTATATAGTATTATTCGTATACCTATGCTATGCATATTACGTGCAAGTTAAGTCGTTGGGAGATTTTTTTTAAACACTGTCATCACGCGCGCTCACTGCCCACGCAATAATTATATACCTACAGTTGTTCAACTAATATAATTATTGATATAAAACTAATTTGCATAACGTTTTTCCGTGAATGTAAACACGTATCTGAAAATTAATCATTTGACGCCGCAGTGTACGTTTTTTTTTTCGCTAATATTTTAATTCATTTTCGTAAAAAGGTACAATATTTGAATCCAATGACTAATAAAAAAAAAAAAAAATTAATTTTCTGTCTGTAGTGTTGGCGTCCGTATAAAATATATCCCACATTGGATAATTGGATACCTATTTTATTTGATTTCGCCACAAATTGAAAAAAAAAACTGCGTACTTAATGCAAATACTATACGTACTTACTTACCTGCAAAAAAAAATTACTAATACCACATCAGTATTTACATAGGTAATTAGGAAAAAAAATAGGTACCTATAGTACAATTTTATTATTATTGAGTGATTGGCTGCCAACAGGCATTATTTTAATTTCGAATTGAGTAAATATAATAATTTACAATATATTAAAACTGCGATGTTGAAAAAAGAAATCCACAATATAATCGACAACTCATTCAAGCGTAATAATATTATTTGCCAATAATAAAACATTTGTCGTTTTGGTCTTATAGAAATTAGAAATTTAATATTATGTTTTTGAGAGATGAAAACCAGGTCATTAAAATGTACAAAATACATATAGTAAACTAATTCAATTCTTTCGTAGACTTTAATCCAAAACTTTAATGACATTTCAGTTAATTCAATTTTATTTCAACATTACTACTTGGAAACCAATTTCGAAGTGCATTTTTGTTTAAAATTAAATTATGAACAGTTACGTATAACAATAATAAAATTACATAGATTTTATTGTAGTTTATATGATGGTTTATTTACCATAGAATATATTCAATGGTATTTTCGTCACGTTTTTTTTATTACAAGCATCACTGACAAGAAACAAGTTGCCGAAAAAACATATTTCAAATTACAATATTTGAAAACTATATTTAGTTTATTATTCGTGAGTGTACTTTTTTTAAATAACCGATGAGTGATGGGTAAAAATAGTATAAATAATATGAATTACCTTGCAGTATGCAAGTGGATGGTAAATTTATATTATGTATTTTATGTTACATCATTTATTAATATTCTAATACATCTAATGAATACGCATTAAATTATTTATTTATTTATTTATTTATTTATTCGTACACGATTAGTAAATTATAATTTTATAAATTTACCCATCACCTTAACCTAATATTGTGAATTATAAGGAAAATGAAATTATTAATCTTATAACAGTAGTTTTAAATGACATACATGTATTACAATAATTATTATTAATGTTATTATGCTTTAAAAAACAGCGGTGTGTTAAAATTTGAACTCGATACAATCGAATAACCTATACCGGATTGCATTTTAAATCAGGATATCATCTACACGTGACCCACATAATATAATATGAAATCATCGAGGAAATATTGAAGGATATTGAATTAAATATCTGCTGATAGTGATCGGGGAGTGGATGATTGAAAAATCAAGAACTCTTCCAACACATCGTATTACTCAACGCCTTATAGTCCGTTAACGAATCGTGATACGAGGATAATAATAGTAGTAATGATAATAATAATATTGGTTTCGATAAATATCAGTATCGTACTTTCGGGATCTGTAACCTTTGGGTGTATGAATTTGATCGGAACAATTTTTTTTCCACGCACGACCTATTACTTTATCATTCGTGCTGAATATGCCGTGAAATTAATTAGTATATTATATTAGCACATAAAGCTCTACGAATAATTTACGTGTCAATGGAAATTGCAGTGATAGCGAACGAGACGGTATTGTGTCGGTAGAGGCCTCCTGCCCACGCAACATTGAATAATATTATACTACACCGATAGCCGCGGAGGGGAGGGTCGCACGTTGTGCGGGACATTCATGTGTGTCTGTGTGTGTGTATATATAATATATATACACACACACACACACACAATATTATAATATATGTTATAGTAAGGATTTACATTAAATATTACGTTATAATTTATAGTATGGATTAGTTAGTACGCACTGAAAAAAATAAAAATAAAATGATGTTCAATTTTGTATTAAAAAGCCTTGAAATATGCATCTTATTATTATGCTCTTAGGTTATTTAAATAATGTACAAAAATATGCACTCATCCCGAATATATAAGTACAACGTTTTTATTTTATTTCTCCTAAGTAAGTATACTTCCATATTAAAATATAAATATTATTATTATTATTATCTTTAAATCCCTTTTAAGCCTTAAATAATGCAATAAATGCTACTTTTTAACAACTACATTAGTTTTTTTTACAAAATTAATATTTTAATTTTGTAAATACAGAATACTTAAAAATCTCTGGAAGTATAGATGAATATAGATTAATGAATATTATAAAATGGATATATTTTTTTTTTGAAGATTTTATTATATAAACATAAAAAACCTATAAATATACAAGAAAAATTGATTTTATAAAATAATATTTTTGCATATTATTATTTATTATGCAAGATTCTTCAAATATAATAACTATTCATTTTGTATTATGCCGCATAAATATTTTTCTGCTTGCGCCTCATTTATTCCTCCCGTCTGAGTGTACACTTAAAAAAAAAAAAAATACGAAGTCGCATACAAATTTGGACTCGAATAGTATATTTGTCGGTAGAGGCGGCGGGCAAGACGAGCAATTGCACCCTTTTATTTTTAACAACATTAAATATTTTTACGCATACATTATAGTATCAAAAGTCGCGATTTGTTTTCTGAGCCAAATACAAAAACTCAGTTAATGCAATTGATTTAAATATTAGAACTATTCAAATAAAATAATTCCTCCTTTAGACAGGTATAATATTAGTTTTAATTAAAAACGACCTTAATGATGATTAATATAATATTGATATAATATGTAATGTCAAAATATTTTATTCTAATATATACCGTTGTACCGGTGGTGGTCCGTGGCGCGACCGGTCGCCGTTTTATAACAAACAGCTATCCGTGGCGGACCCCTTCGCGGTGGGGGTACGGCGGCGGCGCTACGGGTTGGTCGCGGCGCGACGTGCCGGCAGCAGCTGGTCTAGTTACCCGACCGGTGTCCTCGGCGCACGTTTGCGCCCGTTCCAGAACGTTTCTCGTCATGTGTTCGTCGCCGTCGCTGCTCGACGACCGTCCGACGCTCGTTGCCGCAACAGCTCCGTGACTACCGTCGTCAAATTTATTAATTATTATTATCATCGAGTGTCGTCGCCGGTTATCTCTAGTGCGCGCGTGCGCTTATCGTTTCGTGCAGTGAGTTCGCGTTTTGTCGTTTCGAACGGTTTTTCGTTAATATCAAGCGAATTTAATAATTTTTGTGATTATACACGGTTTTTTTTTTTTTTTTGACGTTTTCCGGGCGCTTTTTTTTTTTTTTTGTTGTGTGTGCCATCGTGTTCGTGTCGCCGTTATTATCCGATCGGATCTCGACGGACGCACGACGGCGTTGAAAACGACACGACAAACGTCCTGCGTGGACGTCCGCGACTCGCCGCCCGCCGCCGGTTGGATTCATTCGGTCATGGGAGTGCTGAAGTGGCGCGAGAGACACGGCAGTCGGCACAGCCATGGCGGCGGCTCGCATCACGTCAAAGGACTGACGCAGGTGCGTCTCGAGGTACGTCTCGTCATTGGCGAAAAATATTAAGTCGCCGCCACCCAGCTTCCTCCGGCCCAATCTCATTGCGTTATCAGCTCTGTGGAATACAGTGCTCGGTTACCGCCAGTTTGCGGATCCAGGATCTTATTATAATTTGGAGGAAAATACATAAAATTAATAGATTTTTAACAAGCATTTAGAATTTTTAACTCTATATTTAGTATGCATTTCAAAAAATTTCTGGCTGTAGCGATCTCCTTGGATCCGCGCCTGATTACCGCCGCGGTTACCACGGTCGAAGACTGTCCGTCTTCTCCCCGCTCGTTTGCCTCAACCGCGATCGGTACCCGACAAATTTTCGCTTTTTCACAACGTCTTACCACCCCCTTCCCCGCTCGTTTCGAACTCCATTATCAAACATTTTTATTTAGCGTACCTAGTATACTGTATGATATGAGGTATTTATACAATATTAATTGTTCCTCTATGTACCTTGTTATGACTTATAAAACGCTTGTGCGCACGACAATATTATAAATTGCGCGCGTCCGAATTCTAATAACAACGAGATAAGATGTCACGATACCTACGCGCGCGCGTGTTGTCCAGGCGAAACTGTTCTCTGACGAAACGCGTTTCCCCACAGCGGGAGGGTCACGTATAATATTATAAGTTTATAGTGTGCACATAGCTCACATGTAGCTAGGTTTCGTGTCGCCATTCGTCGTGAGTAAAAAATCGGCAAAACCGGAGCCAAATTTGCGCGGACACGTACACGACTGCCGGACAGGCACATACACCGTGTCGCCTAACATTTTTCCTCCGTCGTCTCACGTTCCTCCTACACAACACACACGACACAGGTATTACAATATTATTATGTAGGTGTACACATATACATACACACAATATCATTCGTGACGGGTTTAATCAAATATTACTACGGTACGCCGCCGCCGCCGCCGCCGACTGTAGTAATAATAGCGTGATGGGGAAACACAAATTATACACACACTCACGTGCGCGAGCGTAGGCAAATACGTGTGTATTATTTATTTATCAAACGCTCTCGACCTGGATGTTCCCATTCAAAATTCTAACGAACTCCAATGCCGACCGACTACCAGGCGTTTCACCCGAATAATTTCGACGCAGAAAATCGCCGTCCGGGGCCTATTCTCAAAGGATTTACGGCCCCGTACCGGCACCGCAAATCTCGCTACTAAGTACGGTTACCTGCTGCCGTTCCCGCCTCGCGTTTTTTTTCCTCTCGTCTCGGTTCTCACCGCCCGTCGCCGGTAAACGGTAAAGCGTTTCCTCCGCCGCCGGTACTATAGACGGCACTCTAAACGCGCACAGAATATATATATACATATATCGATTATAGCTGCTGTACTCAGCTATCGTAAATTATTAATTTATACGGAATTATCCTCGTCAATTTACCCACCCGCTCGCCCGTCGAGATATTATAGACAACCGAACGATTCCATCTATACCGAGTCAATGGGGTGTACCCTAAGTGATTTCACCGCTGCATTGGAAATATTCAATTTCATTGTATTTCATATTATTGATTATCCGCATAAACGATAGTGAAATATTTTGTCGAGTCTCTAGGACCTAGGTAGTACTTATGTTTCACGGATTTATTAAATACTTATGTATTAATTTCAGGGGGAGACCTGCAAAAGTTTGAGCAGACGTTGACTAAAATCTATTATATTTGAATAATCAAATTTTAAAAACGCATTCGTTTCAATATCATTTGATTTGAAACTTCATTAATTATTGATTAGATAAGTACATGGAAAATATTGAACTTAATTTTTTGTAATTTACAATATTTCGAATACTCAGGAGTAAATTTTAAATGTTTAAATTTTCTTTCGTTTGAAACTTCATTTTGTGATGAGGCTTTTTGACGGGCACTTCAAAAGTTTGAATAATCGAATTTTTAGAATATATCATATTCGATCATATCGATTCAAGAAATGTACTTTCAAACACACGTCGTTTAATGACTAAGTCCAATCAATACAATGTCATTTATATATTTTGAAACGCCAATTCAAAATAAAATCGTTTCAAACTTTGTCGAATCATGATCTGATGATCAAGTTTAAATAATTATAGTTTCAAACAAACGACGTTTCAACAATCATTAAAATCAACGTTTTTCAGACTTTAGCTATGCACCCATACCTACTTCATTTAAAACAATAACATTGGAGTAAAGAATTTAATTATCTTCTCAAAAACAGTCCTGGTTGTGTTATAGTGTCTTCGTTGGACCTACTCGTACTCATCGTTTCCTACCCCTATATATGTTACTTTAATAGCCGGTATCAGCTTATAATAATAATAATAATAACTATAATACATATTATAGTGCCGGGGTAACGCGTATCCGGCCGTCGTTTGTTCCCAGCTGCACTGCGGCGTTTCTCACGTTTCGATTCTCACCATTGTCGTGTATAAAATGTTCTTACATACATACATATATATATACCTAAATATACTGAACGTTGCACAGAAGCTACACGTTTCGTGGCAGCAGTCGTCATCATCGCGGCGATGATGTGGTCTGGGCAATCGGTGGACTAGAACGACAAACAACTCGCTGCGGCTCGGACTATCTAGTATTCTAGTGCAGTAACGAAAACGGAAATACTATTTGTGCTTAGCGAAACAAATATAATATATATTTTAATATACTATACCCGTATAGTAGATGGTATGTAGGAGCAAGAAGAGAAACGATATTATTTGGTACAATAGAAAAAAAAAAAAACCAGCAAATAATTGTTCTTTGGTATTGAGATTTCAGAGAAAGCCGATGAAGTGGCTAACTACAACTATAGTTTAGGTACAGTGTGGCTGTACATTGTAGATATTGATTGGTAATAGGTAGGTATGACGTGAAAGGTCAAAACAAACACGGCTGTATTTTTATGCGCGCAATGACATATTTCGCTCGCAACTGCATAGAAGTAGGTATAACCCACTAAAAAAAAAATAGATTCATCATTATATTTCTCCGATCCACTAAATCGAGGCGATCAATTATAATTCAAGATCTAGGTCTCGATCTAAATTCTAGATGTTTTGTCAAATATCTATTTTTTAATTTTTTGATGTTGCTAAGTTGTTGCAAAATAATACGTTTAAGCCCCGGTATAGGCTTACCTAGATAAATTGGTTATATAACATTATGTATGTGCTTACCTACCTGAGTAGTGTATATTATTCGGTCCAATACTCTTCGTGTATCTAACGTGTGTGATTCACTGTTGCACGTTAGTCATAACCTTAAGAGGATCCTTGAACCGCACGTTGTTTCTTTCCCCCTTTCTCGTTGAGTAAATCGCAATGACTGCACAATCTATTTACTCGTGAAACTCCATACGATTTTGCCAGGCCCGGTCGAAAGCCCAAGACCGGTTGCGGGTGATGTAGGTATACAATACCGTCGAAATCCTACTCCTTTGGTGTTTGTAACTCGCGTATTTATGTCCACTGCGCACGAGACCAACACCACCTGGCGTTTTGCGTACATTGTAATTAAAATTAATGTCGTGCACAGTTTTCACGACTACTTGCAGGAGAACCGGAAGGAAATTGTCAATCTCTTTGGACGGTCAACGTGTGCGCGAGTATCAGATGTCGTTTAGTTAATTTTTTTTCGCGTCCTGAGACGTGAAGCGCTCGTGTTTTCGTAGGGGCGACATCCGAGACGGTTATAGAACACTGCAAGTAGTCCGCTGCTCAATGAAATATATTATATTTTGGGCTAAACTTCGTCAGTTTGCTTTGCACACCGATATCCGTCAAGCCTGACGTCGATTGGTGGTTTCATTGTTTTTAGGGGATGACTTGTAAATTTCTTCAAAAATGATCTTTTAGGTACTTAAACACATACAATTTGTTACTTCCTTTTTATCCATGGTAAAACTAGGTAGTTCAAGAAGTCCTTTTATATTTATTTTTTTATCTCTGGTTTTGTATTTATTTCGTTCCTAATATTAATTGTCTAAATGTGTGTAAAGAGGTATTATGTCTTCACGTACATTGTAGTTTTTCATGAAGTGACCAACCGTATACCTACCAATATTTCATGAGTCATACAATTCGATTGTCACTGGTATTTAATATTTATCGTTGGTATAGATAATGCGGAGGATCCAACAATATCTTTTGAAAGAATCAATACCTCGGTTAACACTATGCCCGTGAAAGAGTTGACAATTCCTGCTCAATTTTAAGAATTTTTATTATTTATTTTTGTTAGGGTTTTTGAATGGTGCTAAAACGAAAATTTTGTACTTAATTTACGATCGGGCGCACAAACCGTTTTATTACACCTTTTCCCATAATATAAACTAATATAAACGTACCTATATGTGACATTAATCCCTTTTAACGGTATGACGGTAAAATAGGAAAAGGATTTTACAATCGAGGATTAAAATGAATTATTAATTGTATATGTATATACCTCGATGTATACTATGTACACAATACTATTGGTACCCACGTGCAGGTTTTCAGAGGACCGATTCTTTTCGTGTCGTTTTTAACGTCCAACTGAATTTTATAAAACCGTATTCAGAGTAATACCCGATAAGCAAACGTTGAAATTGGAAATAAGTGAAATAACTAAACTCCATTGTGGACAGAGTATTACTTTCATCATGCTGGATATTGCAGTGGGTCGCCTAAAAAATTGAAAATACTCATTACGTTATTTGAAAATAATCTAAAAGGTATATTCAAATAGAAACAGTAGGTTCATTGGCAATCAATTATCGCGATATACCTATATGTATTTACTATAAATACGTCGTATCGTGATTACTGGGCGGTATTAATTAACACTATATAGTATATATATATATACTGGCGACGCTAAATCGATAAATAACCGTGTTCCGTTGAATCGGAGAAAAGCAATTCAATTTCCGGTCGCTGTATCCCGAAGCATAGTGACTTATCTCTAAAGCTGCTGTTATCAGCTTCTCGGCAGCTGTCATCGAGTACCGAATACTGGTTTTATTGTCTGATATTTATTGTCTACTGTAAACATATATATACCTACATAACTCTTGTGTGTGTGTGGCAGACGTTATATTCTATAGATGTAACTCAAAACGTGCGTTGAATTAATTTTTTAAATAAAATTTTGTACATTTAAATGCAATAAATATTGAAGCGAAAAGCGCGATTAATAAAATCGAGTTGAATCAAAAATAATATTTGTAAAATTCAGATATCTCGGCTCAAGAACTTCTTCAATTCAATAAGGATTTTCTAGTTACACCTAACCTACAAGTCAAAAAAACTGTTCAATTACAGTCGTAATGTACCTAATGTATTATGAGTACTGGTATTATTATTCTGATCACATGAAATACCTACAATATACCTACTACAATATTATGTAAAGCTATTAAATTTGAACCCAGTAGCTGATAATATTTATGTTGTATTTTTAATCATTTTGTTTATTGTGTCAGTTTTTAATAATACGTGGTTATAATATTTTGTAAATAGGTATTTTACTCAATTGTTCTATCATCACCAATGGTAAATACCGAAAACTAAGCATTTTGAAAACCGTACACTGAACTTTAATCGGGTCCAAAAATAAATTCGGGATCCATCGAGAAACCCTTTATGGACCGGACCAAGTATAAAACGCTTCGAATGCAAAATCAATCCGTCGTTTTATTTTATTGATATTTGTTTTAAAACGATTTCTCAGACGTGTTTAAAATAATAATGAATACATTATTATTATTATATTGGAAAAAAAGTGTATACTTTGCATAGTAAAACGCCGAGTACACAGACAATCATCATCGGTAATGGATGTAAAAAAAAACTTTTCTTATTTCGCGACAAAGCAAAATGGAATGCACAAAGTATCCGAGAAAGTATCTCTACACGGCGTTCGCCATGAAATACTTACGTTTTCATTTGATTTTATTATTATTATTATTATTATTATTATTATTTTTTTTTTATATATATATTTCTTATATTTCTTTCGGGATATAGAAGAACTACACAATTTCGTTTATCCCAGCTTCATAAATCATACACACAATCTCGACGTGGCATCGCTTTCCAGATGTCTTCTTATTAAAATCCCTCGTTCACCACCCCCCAACGCATCTCCCGCGCACGTCTTTAAATATTGTTTCTTTTACGGGCGATATCTGCCGTTTCCGCGACTGCGCAATTTATATTTTTACAACGGTTTTTGCGACGCGGTGATGTGCAACGGACGGACGTAATATATATATATATATATATATGTATAAAAAAAAATAAAACCGTTTTACCACCAATATTGGATAAACATCATCATACCCGATCACTGTGGCATAATGCGCAACATGTCTTTTTTGTTTTTGTTTCCCCGCTTATGACGACTGTGCTACAATAAACACCACCGCCGCCGTGGGTTAAATTAAATTAATACACGTTTATAGTGCGCAGTAGCCATTTATTGGGCAAACGATATTCCTATATAATAATCATCATCATTTAGTGTGTAGCAATACTAGCTTTGTGGCATCTTTTTTCCTCTTGTAACCGGTGACGATTATATTATTCGACTACCTAGCTATGTATTATATATACCTATATAATATACTCGTGCGTACGTGGCCATGAATAATTCATCGTTGTTATGATAATAAGTGTGCTTTTCTTCTTCTCTCGTCCGCACAAACATTTGCGGCGCTCCGTCCCTCGTCTCCCCCGTCTTTCTAAGGGACATTTAAATTTCAAAAGATTGTATACATATCTATATTATATAAGTGCACGTGCACGTGCACGTGTGTGTGTAAATTCGCAGTAGCCGGGGAAACACACATCACTCAATACATGCATAACCATAATACGTGTACGTCCTATTACCTATATAGTATATAATGTATACTGTGTGTGTGCGCGCTCGCGTGCTATGCTATGCATGATAGTAAACATCCGACAGTTTCCATTTGAAAAAATAATCAGTCATGAGATAGGCGCAACCGCCCTGATGTGTACTATATTTTTCGTATATAGGTTATAATAATAATAATATTATGTTTTATTACTTTCGAGGAATCAACCCCCCCCCCGTCCTAAGGCAGTAGATCCCCTCTTCACCCGTCTCTCACAATCGTCTACGTTAAACGTCGGAACGAAATATTACGTAAGGTACCTGTAAAAGTAATATTTCACTTGTGGGTACGTACAATATTCCAAAATGTTTAATATTACTTTTATAATATATTTTCAGAAATATTTCATTAAAGTAGTATAGTTAATATACCTAGGATTGAAAAAGACCTATCAAAGAAATTGGTGTATGTTACAAAAAAAAAAAAAAATTCAGGAGATAAAAAAAAACTGAGTTCTTTGATACCTGTGTATGTTCAAGTTAAGAAACTGATATTATTTATCAATGAAATTTACGTAAAATAAATAGTTTCTAAAATACCGTAACATACACCGATCTCTTTGTTGTATGTAACATACACCGATATCAATGAACATTGTAAATAAGCTTCACATAACCTGAAAATGATTTTCGGAGTACTTATTATACTCTTATGAATTAATTTACGGAATAAAAAATGAACAAATATTTGATGTTTTTGTAATTTTCATTATGATAATTGCGTATTAGAGGAGGGGTACATCATTTTGTTCGTAAGGTGTTTTCAACTAAAAATTTGATTAAACGTATTGTATACTAGATAATGATTCAGAAATTGCTTGTCCACGCATAATGAACCTATTCATTTATTTTACTTATTTCAATACAATGAATCTATTCTGTTTTATTTTCAAGTATTAGTTCATAGTGTATACTAACGCGCAATTATTGTGTTGATATTGCGTGTAGACCGGGATGTAGACTGATAATGAAAACAATATGCGTGAGGTACCTACTTAATATATTATAATCTTATTAACTGTAATTTGTTTCATGGTAAATATTCATGGCAGTGAAATATATTTAAAACAATAATTGGAATGTTGTTTTGGTTGCCGGTAGAAACAGTGGACTTTTTAAATTATAAATTAGACACTGAATAAATAAAAAGTGAATAAAAGTAATTTTTTGGGGGATACGATATCACGAATGGAAATTACTGAATATAACTTCATAAATAACTTACCTTTTTTATCTGACCGAGGTATACCTTGACTTCCTGTGCCACACAGGAAATCGAGCTCACGGTCTGGTAACCAGGTAGGGGTTCTGTTGAGCGCATTTTATTATATACGAAAAAAAAAAATATATATATATATATATTATATATACGTTATCTTTGTTGCTTTTTATTCCCATAGTATATAGTTAAATGGATAACGTTGTTAGAAACATGCGCGCGTAGTGTTCACTCTATTAAAATATTTAATTTTTTATATAAATCCAACAGTCTCACGTGGGGAATTTCGAGTTAATGACCGCATTGTTTTGCATTTTAGATTCTGAATGAAGTGAAGAAGCTAGTGTTTTTACAATGATGTTTATTTTTTCTGTGTACAACTTTTCGTATAGAAATACTTGTCCAAAAGTTTTGATCAATAACTTTTTGAAACCGGATTTGCCTCTAGATTGTACTTTAGAGAGGTCATTTTTTGAATTTCTCAATT
>JAIPRM010008242.1:0-16137 GCA_025469315.1 Stegophylla sp. TES_Ste_2020
GTTTTACTTAAAATTACGCACTTTAACGTACATATAAGAAAATTGGCTTAACCGATTGTTTTGAAATTTGGTGTCCAGATAGAAAATTTCATTGCGAATATTTTGGTGTAATAAAATTTCTTACGGAAAGAACGACCTTAGTCAAAATATAAGTATTTTTTTATTCCACTAAACCAAAATCAATAATATCATTAATCATTGGTATTGATTTAATGAAGACAATATTCATTAAAAATATATTAAAATTGGGTTTAATATTTATAAAACTTATGAAACAAAAGATAATTGAACTAAAAACAACAGCATGGAAAATGATATCCGCTAATGTTTAGTAACATAACACTAGAGAGTGGCAAATTTGTTTATGGAATTATAATAATTAATATTATTTATGATTAGGTAATGATTTAAATGATATAATAAGCATAGTTACACCTACCAATAAATAAAAATTAATTAAGTACCTAACTAGTATTATTTTTATTATTTTCATTTTATATTATAATTATTAACTTATAATCTAATAATAACTTTAATTTAGGTACTTACTGATATATGGGATTTTGTATAGAGATTATGGTGTTGCTTATTACATATAATAAAATCATTAAGTAAATTTCGGCGAATTGTTTTTTTTTGTTCTGTGTATAGTGACCATCTATAATGTAATAAAATATTATGTTTATACAATAAATACAAGTTACAACTCAATATTCTATTGTACAATTTAATTTGAAAAAAAAAAAAAATGTATGGTCTATCAATAAAATATCATTTGAATTTAAGTACCTATTATATTTCATTTATTTTAACTAGATATAATAATAATCTAAACAAAATGCTTAAAGTAAATAAAAGTGTGTAATATAATTCACATGAGATTTTACTGAAAAATACATACGAAAGTATATTATATTTTTCACATAGGCATTCACAATCAATTTCAAAAAAAAAATATAATCTATAAAATAATATACTTACTGGACATGGTTATAATTTTTTTAGTTCTTGTCGACAAGTTAAGCACAAAAGAAAAATTTCTTTAAAAATGTATTATGTTTAGGACTAATAAGACAGTAATTTAATTATAAAATTAAAAATTAATATAATAACGTAAAAGCAAAAAACAAAACTTCACTAAAAAGCGTGTAATAAGTGACTTGTCCAGTTTCTCACAAAAAAAGTGTTTTAATTATAGACTTGACCGTTTACGCACATGGCTCTAATACGATATATTCTAATTATTGATATTATGAAAATTACAGTGTCACCACTAAACGCAGCGTAAAATTTCCTACAGTTTTGATGTATAACCCGAAAAATGATAAAATCTGACCTGACCACGTCCTTCTCACAAAAACCGTCCAATTATTATACCCAGGGCCGTATTCAGAGCAGGGCAAGAGGGCATGGGCCAGGGTCATAATTCTAAGAGGGGCGCAAATTTCAATACTACTTATATAATTTTTGAAAAATTCATATTTATTTAAATTTGTGTAGTTATTTTGTGAAATATTACATACTAAACGATTCGCCAAACTTAACTACATTTAAACTAACTTAAGGTTATAAAAAACAAAAATGTAATTTTATTACAAATAACAAATAGTCATTTCCTGGTATACTATACAGTATATATTTATACATGTTTTATACATCTCAAATGGTTTTTTGTAAAAAAAATAGAGATTTCTTATTTTGAGTAGTGAGGGGGGGGGGTGCGCAAATGTAATGATTCGCCAGGTGTGCCACTGGACCTCAATACGGTCCTGATTATACCTACATAATAAAATTCAAATTTGATCTATAGCACTGAGTTAAGTATGTTTTTTTTCTGGATTGAAAAAATTATCCTATATAATATTTTACAGAGGAAACCAATCGTAATATTAACCTATTATTGGGGTTTATCCGTTTTGTACGTAATTGCTAGATCAGGCGTAAACCGGCAACGTGGTCGCATCCAGATTCAATGAGTAGTAGTGCTGCCGCGCCGTGAAGTCGGTACATTATAGTGGTGGAAACTATCATCGGTGAGTGAATTGGACTTTGAAGAGATAAGCGAATAGTGAACAGAGGCCTATTATTGGTTGAACGCGTGGTGGCGATTATCGATTTACGGTTAAATAAAATATGTTTCGGCCGAGCCGTAATTGCCCGTATTTTATCAGTTCGACATAGCCGTTACATAATGGTTTACAGGATAAAAAAAAAAAAAATAAATAAATAAATAAAAAGAAGATCGAAGATAAGACGTAGAGTATAGACAAGGAAGCCGGTTATACTTTGCACCACGGACATTCTTCGCTCTTCGGGTCAGATACTCTTGGCGATTGTGTAGAATTAAAAAATATAATAATAATAAAAAAAAAAAATATACGTCTGAAAATTTTTTTCACGTTTATGAAGTATTTTTGTGTCAAAATATTTCTTATAATATTTTCCATTTGTGTTTAAATTTTCATAAAGTGTGGATTCAAAAATCATGTTATCCTAGTGTTTTTTGTCAATAATAATTGTTGGTAGTTTTTCCAACAAATATAAAGTTTAAAATATAAACCTATAATGACCTAAAAATCTTAAGGCAAATTCGGTTTGATAATGTTGATCGAGGAATTTGACAAGTATTTCCGCACAAACGAGTGTTTACAGAAAAAACAATAATAATAAAATAAATACTATTGTAAAAACACTTGCTTCTTCACTTCATTCAAAATCTAGAATGGGAACCATTGACCTAAACCATAGTATGTATAATGGTTTTTATTTCACCAATAAGTTTCTATAAATTCCTAAGAGTAATTATTTACGATCACAGACGATAATACGAATATAGTAGTGATTATTGCTAGTAAATTATAAGACAACGACATTTTATAAATGATTGATTTTTTTTTTTTTTTTTCCGGAATAAAATTATTAAAATGCAATTTAAATTTTGCGAACAATGAACAATAAAGTTTATTTTGATAAAATTACAAAATGCATTTCGATAAAAATGATGATTATTAAATAATCAGCATCGGCTTAAAATATCTCATTTTCCATTTACGTGGCTATGTTTTGAAACGTTAGAATATGAAAACGACATTGCTTCAAATCCTAGCTACGTATTATACAATATTACAATATAGAAACGTTCTGTATTCATGAAGTGATAAAAAATAAAAGAAATCGTGTTATGCGTGATGCGCACTCGGAAAATTATCCTTCACTAGTGCTAGCGATGTGTTATGACGTTATTATACTGACGTACACTTCAACCGTGTGACATAATGTTATGATATAATATACTCTGTACAGTGTACACACTGTACACACACTGAATCGTAAAATCGGATTACAAAACTAGACGTTCGCGCACACGGCCAAAGGGTTATTTAAAAAAAATACTTATACGTACTATAATATTCAGTCACCACACGCAGTCTTGGTTTTGCCGTTGATACATACTGATCTCGTTATTTTGGTTTTTAGAAAAATAACGGTTAAATCGCATTTGTTTTGATGGAACCCAGTATTAGATTCTGAACGAAGTGAAGAAGCTAGTGTTTTTACAATGATGTTTATTTTTTTTATTTTTATTTTTTATTTTTTCTGTGTACAGCTTTTTGTATGGAAATACTTGTCGATCAGCAACTTTTTGAAACCGGATTTGCCTCTAGATGGTACTTTAGAGAAGTCATTTTTTGAATTTATTAATTCTTCAATTTTTTTTTTTTTGAAAAACTACCCAAAATATGACAAAAATGACTCAGAAACCATCATTTTTTGATCCGAACTAAATGAAAATTTAAACATAGATAGAATGTCATATAAGCAAGATTTTTGGTGGAAGAAAATTTAGGAAATGTGAAAAAAAAATTTTGGACATTTTTCTAACATTTTTTTTTCTTATTTATTTTTTATATTATTAACTTTTTTTGTTCAGAATCGTTTTATTGAAGAAACGATTTATCGTTTCTTTAAAATTCAATACACCTATTAAGGGAATCCCACCTGACGTGCGAAGAACACCGCGACAACAAGTATGTTTCTAAATTCTATAAATAAATAATTTCTAAAATTTAGAGCAGAGCAAAGAAGCTCATGATTTTACAATGCTATTTATATTCCCCCTCCCTTCTGTAAACATTCTTTCGTTAAGAAATACTTACCCAAAAGTTTCGATCAGTAGTTTTTTTTTTAAACAGAATTTAGCCCCAGATGATACTTCAGAAAAGAAATTTTTCAAAGTTCGCATTTTTTCCAAAGGGTTGACTTAGCATAGCATTTTGATTTTGTCATTTTATTTCGCTTTGATTGTTGTTCAGCAACTTACTGAAACTGTTGTATAGCAACCGGAAATTTATCACGCTCGCAAGGTTTTCCTATCTCATTTATCATTTTTTTAAAATTTTTTTTTTACAAATTTTTACCCTCTTTCCTCTACAAATTAGTATCTAGTCCGAAGATCGAAGAATACCCGGGGGCTGTTTTTTTCGATTTTTAAATCAGTTCAAATTAGGTACGAACGACAAAAATCTAAAAAGAAAATATATTAATTTTAAACGATGCTCGCTTTTTTTACCTTTAGAAAAACTGCGCCTTTTCTCCGGAATAATTACGCGACCGGTTACCGCGAATTCAGCTCTCGGTCGTTGTTGTTGGCGAGTTTCATTTCCCCCCTCCTCTTGAATGTGCCCATTGTTATATAATATTATTTTATACCGTTGTACGCGTATATTACTGTTTCCTTTATTCAAATCGATACGCACAGCAACAACGAACGGTTTATAATAAAATAAAAAATATGTTTTCTTATTTCTATAGCTATACGTTGAAAACATCACTTACCTCGAGTGACTCGATACCGTTTTGATTGTGTTTCGAGCCGTAAGGGTGGGGAAAAGTTATTGTTCATGTGGCATTCTAAGACCATCAAGCACGTGCGCGAAAGTCGTGAATAACAATATCGAGAGGCATTTAAGACTGTAACAGTGACACTGCGTCAATAACTGGCAGTATTAGCGTATTGTCGTCGTTTTTTTTTCTCACAATGTTATGATTTTATTAATTTATTTTTGAAACGCCTTTTGTATACAAAAATATAATTCGATGGGTTTTTATGATAGCACCAATAATTGGTATATAATTATTAATAATTGTAATAGTTATATCTATTCAAAGAGATATTAACTAAATTTCAGAAGCACAAAATGATAAATTGTAATTGTTTTATTCTTATTTTAACATAAAATTTCGCTATATTAATAAATTCATTATATTATAGTATACTAACAAAAATTTAAAATGAATATTAAAATAATTTGTTAAAACATAAACAAAATTAAAATTAAAACCCTCAGTTTTCTAAAGTAAAATCAAATTCACGAGTAACCGTGAGAATCCGTTTATTACTTCGTCAGTATTATTTCCATTTGGTTTCCTTTAATTTCGGAGAGAGTTTTATCCCTAACCCGCCGCTTGCCAACGTGCTTGTTAATGTATATTATGTTTTATAATAAATTTACCGATAGGTAACTGTAAATAATTCGACATCTTACGATTGATAATAATAGTGAAATGATTCTTAATTATGTTGCTATTACATATTAAAGGAAACGGAAATTTGACTGTTTTCATTCCAAAAATATTAATATTAAATATATTGTTTTGGTGTTTTTTTTTTTTTTATTTTTCTGCTAAATCATTAATCAATATATTTTTGTTTAAATATAATAATTTGTTTTAAATCAATTGACGCAGTACACCCAAGAGACTATTGTTTTGTATTTACCTGACCAATCGCATTCACAAGGTTTGTAAAAATGAAAAAAAAAAACAATAATTATAATGATCGAAAAATCAACATAATGGCGCTTATCATCATAAAACGTAAAGATTGGATATTATGTTTTCGTTGTATAGTCTGAATATCGAGAAAAAAAAAAATTCGGGAAAACAATCTCTGCGATAAAGAGCGAATCACGTTTGACCCGGAGCGACAAATATCGAGTGAAGAACCTTCCGGACAAACAAAAGCATGTAGACGAAACATAAGCAAACAATAAACATTTTGGTCGTGATTCTTAAAAGAGTACCGATAAAACTTTTAACCGCGAAAGGCCGATTTTTATGTCGGATTGGACCTAAAATAATAATAATAAAAAAAAAAAAAAAACCATAAAAAAGAAAATCCAATCCCAAAGTCTATAAAAATCACTAAAAAAACATTTTACCAAAACAACCGAACGTTAAATAAATAATATACACGACGAGTGTACGAAAATACTTCTAAAATTCAGAAACAAAGCTGTATCGGATTCGCAGCAGCATTAAAAAACTGAGTACGGCAGAGTTAACAATAAACTTTATTTGCCACGAAATGTTAGACACATAAGAAGAAAGATGTTATTGTCGAAAGTAAGGTAAAACAGTAATAAAAAAACAATATTCATTTATCACCATTGGAATTATTCGAAGAATCATTTTAATTCTTGAAAAATATTCGTTACAGGAAAAAAACAGTGTAAGTAGTGTTGTGGTGCAATAGTGAAAATTATCGCGATTATAACGAATAGATATATTTTAGATTCTGAACGAAGAGAAGAAGCCACCAAGTGTTTTTATAATGTTATTTTTTTTTCTTTGAACACTTTTTCGTACGGAAATACCTGAGAAAAACTTTCAACCAAGAATTTTTTGATACCAGAATTGCCCCAGGATGATACTTTAGAGAGGTCATTTTTTGAAATGATCAATAGTTTTCTAAAAAATTGGGGTAAAATTCCAATTGTAATATCGTAATAATTGTAATTATATGTTACAAGGTGTTTTCGTTCGATTATTCTCAGACCTTTTTTTTTCTCAAAATATAAAGTAAACCGACAAAATTGAAAACTATATGAAGAAACTGTACAATGTAGATAGTATACGCCTGAAGATAACAATATATTCGACATTCGACAACATTTTTTAAATGGATATTTATGATTTATGATAAAGTCAACAACAATAGAATAATAAGGGTAAAAATAAACTGCTTTTCCAAAGTCGTATTGCTATATATACATATATATATATGTGTTGTTTGAAAGGTTAAAAATAAAAAATAAAAGCTCAAATTTAACGTTCAGAATTCGAAATTGTTTTGCGGTCATTATTTTATAACGTCGTGTAGTTGCATAATATATTATAAAGTACCAATTCGTTACATTAATATCAATACGTTATTGATCTATATCGGGTCGGTGGTATTTTTCTTTTACAACAAAATTATCGACTTGTGCTTCAGTACTTTGGTCTGAAAAACATCCGGCGCAAGAAAGTTAGCTCGTAAAAACGTTCTGATGATTACTTAAATTGTTCATATTATATTTAAACACAACTAAAACGGGCTATACGTATACTTGACGTTAGATATTTTATACACACTCGCCTACGCATAAAATTAATCAGGAGATAAAATATAACTGTAATAATTTTACATTTAAAATGGTGTTTTTTAACATTGACTTTATAAGGTTTGTTTTTGAATAGCAAACACATTTTATGTTCATTACGAAGTTGTAAGGCTACTTTAAGTTTATGATTAAATAAATTGCTATTGGTCGTGCCGAACAAAAAACCCGGCGTATACACGTTTTTCATCTCTTTTGTTCATTCATTTATTATTATTATTTATTTATTTTTTGAAACTAACCAAGTCTCGTTTACGTATTGATATTATAGAATAGTGTATACACTTTGTATAAAATATACATTGTAAAACAGTTATTTCGTATGAACGAATTATTATTATTCATATCTTTTTTTTTTTTTTTTTAAACTATAAAATATAATATTTTCTCGAACATCTTCAAATAGGTACCACATGTAGATTGACAATGGCACGCGTTTTCTTGGAGGAAAACTCGTATACCTATATGGAAAAGCAAAAATTGATTCAAACGTTTTATACGGCCACTTCTCCGTCTGAGAAATTTCCATCGGATCGCATTTTATCGGGAATTTTCTCGAATCTCACGTGTTATCCAGAATATCGGGGAAAAAATATATATATAATATATCCAATGCGTTCCCCGAAGAGTGAAATCGTTAAATATTTATTTTGAAAACACTTTGCTAAAGTGCTTCGCAAATTGAACGTACCTATCATAGAGCGGGATTGGAAATCGTCGGTCGTAAGACGTTAAACTGCAATAGAGTATTGCACGGAAATGCAATCCTTTAATATTGTTTTATCAGTGTAAAAGTGTAATAATAATGAACCCAATAGAATAGAGTTAAAACGTTGCATTACAAATATTTTATTTTATTTGTGTAATCGCCCAAGTGGGCTCAGGTACAGTGACAAAAATATATAATAATAACATTGTTAGAACAAAGATATAGTACAATAGTAGACAGTAGTATTAATTAAGAACAAAATATTAAATTAAATTACAAAATATAAAAAGATAATAATTTTAGTGATATGCATTAGGATGCTAAAAACAATGTTTTAAGGAATACAAATTATTTATATTAAACAAATCAAATTTTAGTTTATTGCATTCTCTGGCTATTCTATCAATAGGGTTATTAATGCCGTAAGATGTTCGATGAAAGAGGATTTCAAAAGTGGGACAGGAACATGGAAGTTTATAAACTGTAAAATAAATAAATAAATTCATACAATAAATTGAATTTATTCCGTTTTGATGCATACTCCTATACTTTATAGTAATAAAATATTTATTTAATATTGTAAAACGTTTAGTCGATGTATTCAATATGAAAATATAATTTCATCTTGTTATTTTCTAACAATTCGTTTTTCTAAATAATTTTTTCCCTAATGTTTTAACTGACCTTATAATTGATTGTGATTTGACCGGCGGTTAGGTGGTTAGCTCTTTGTACGTAATCTACATGTAACTTAACCTACAGACGTGGAAAATTTTTCTGCCTTTGGGTTTCCAAAATCAATTTTTGTACAACATTAGAAACATTTGTCCCAGCTATAAGTTTAATATTTAATATTGAAACATATTTAGATCAATATTTAAAAAAAAAAATTATATTTCCGGTAAGTTCTTGGTCTTGAGAATACTCCCGCGGATATTTCTTGCGGGAATTTCTCTTAATTTAATTCCCGGGAATTCGCACATCAGTAATTATGACGTATTCCATTGTACTTTTATAATGAGACCGTGGAACGCGTGAGTAAAATTGAAATAAATAATATTCTAAGAGTGTAGTTTATGCGCATGGTGAGAACACGATTTACTAAAGTTCAAAATATTTCATAACTTTCCATAATTATTAATTGAAAACAACGAATACTTAACAAACGAACGATAATATACTGGAATTTAATATAAGCATATTAAAAATAAATAAATAAAAATAAAATCCTGATTAAAAGCCTGAATTACTTATATTTAATCTGGATACTTCCTGAAATCATTTACCCCGTTCCCGGAATCCATACCTCTACGCAAGCATGACGTACGTCGAGTACGGCTTGATTCATTGTCGTCGTTTCGATTTCTCGGTCGTATAATAATTGAAATTAGTCGGGTCGCATTGATAAATACCGTTTTCGACGGCGAGCGCTCGGTAAATATTGAATTTGGATGAAGAATGTTTATCTCGGGCGATATTTATTTAGTATTGAAAAAGTAATTAACGAAATGACAAAAAAAAAAAAAAAAAAATCTCGGATTTAAAAATAAATAAATATGGGTAAAGAGGAAATGTGAGTTGTTGGAAATAATCGTTCGCAGCAAACCAGAGAGACATAATAATAATAATTTAAGAAAAACAAATAATACTTCAAAAGTCTTAAGTCCATAATAATAATAATAATAATAATAATAATAATAATGGTAACGTTTGATACGAAACTCGAGAGAATAAATTAAACTCGATCGTTATTATTGTGATTGCGATTATTATCGTGCCGTTCAGAGGAGGAAAACGTTCCGATGAGATGTCGCGGGAAGTCACACGTCGCGGAAACAAAACGAAATATGACTCAAAACACTATTATAATAATAATAACATGTTATACGCACGTTCTGACGTCACGAGACCGTAGTAGTATAGTGTAACAACAAATGTATTTCGTTTGTCTACTATAACAGCCCTTGTCACGCGTTTAAAATGTATATAATAATATATATATTAAGGAACAACGCTTTTTTTTTTTTTTTTTACGTTTTCAGCTACCGTCATAATTTCTTTCGTCCAGAGCACTATTTCTGTGCATAAACTGCCCTAAATGTACCTGAGTTTATATTATACATCGTTTACGGACGACGAGAAATTCACTGATCGTTAGGGTGAAAATCGAATAAAAACCTATGGGAAAAATTGAGGTTCATTTTGTTCCGAAGCTTACGTTCGTTTTGCTCACTTCGCAAAACTATCATCAGTAACAATCCTTTATTTCTTTTGAAAAACGCATCCCGGAAGGGTACTAAAATCAAAAGCAACGGTTGGCAGTAATTCGATTTTATTAGAAACAAAAAAAAAAAAAAAACCAATGCATAGTGAATCGTTAAAACGGTGTTTTTGAAGAAAAACAATAATGTCCATACAAAATTCGTCCATATTCCTAATATTCTAATTAATTCGCCTAAAGAGATGTGTAATTTTGGGTAAATCTATAGAAAGGTTAAATGAGACATTAAACTATACCTTATTCAAAATATTTTCAACGAAGAATAAAAAAATACATGTGATCTTACTTAATATAACTTTTATCTTTCATATGGAATAAAATGTAGCGTTGTATAAGATAAGTACATAAGAGTAATTTTGGTGGGGAAAACACCTCTTCCCAGCAAAAAAAGAATTTACCATTTACCTACCACTTTCAGAACTATACTTACTGCAACATTTTAACTACTTTTTTTAAATTTAAGTAATGAGATAAAACGTTTAACTAAAACTCTCTGTTTTTTTTTTTTTTTTTTTTACCTCGTATTTAGAATATATCTTTAATTTTGATCCCTCTTTATGTTAATAATAATAATAATTTATTTTTACAAACGTTAATGGAAATTCTAACGGAAAATTACTAAAACACTTTCAAACGATTTCAATTACAAATTGCAACTCAAAACGTATTGTATACGGCTCAGGATTTTGCCGTAAATAACTAAAATGTATTCAAACATCAGTAGTAGTACCTACTTAAAATGTAAATTTCTCGAATTGTAGTTACAGTTTCGCGAGTTGCAAATTATAGCTGCCGAACTAGACGTTTTTAAAACGTCAGTGTTGCCAAATATCTCAGCAAAATATTTACGTAATAGGTAAATTTTTTGTAAAATGTTACATAGTAATAATATTTTACAAAGAAAATATGGTTTTAACTCTCAATCGATAACAAATCATTATTGTTTAGAATTTAATGAGTGACGATCAAAACCGATCATTTTGCAAATCTTGATAATAATCATTTGCATTTAGATCATTTAAATCTTTTGCATTATACAGTGCGCGGCTAGAATAACACATGAGAATATACCATGTGTAATACGTATATGAAATAATACGTATATGAAATCACATACAGTAGATGCGAACCGAGTGAAAATAGTGTATTACAGTAACAGACCGTCGGGCGAGTGAAATTAAACTTTTTCAAACAACTACAGAGCCAACGAAAACAGTGCGACCGACCGAACATACGTATATGTAAACAGTATAAATTTAAAATAATTGTATAAATGTATGTATTAACGGTGAACACGGCAATATTCTTTTAGTTTATCGCGGGAGAGGGGGAAAAAAAAACTTTATCAGTTTGGAACAATGGTGTGTATCTTATTATACTTTGTAATATTCCTTAACAAAACTCCAACACGAACAACAACGGTGTTATTTGCACCCAGGTAAAATAAAATAGCAAAACAACAGCCTGAGCTGTGTACATCTCCTGTCCGGAAATATTACCAAAAGTTTTTTTAAAACAAGAACCGTATTTTGGAAACACATATCTGAAGTATTTCATACATTTCATACGAGAGTATAATGTAGTAATGTGTTGGAGAAACACTAGAAACCGTTTATAATGACATTCGAGTGATAAAATTAGTCATAATAACCGATAATCAGTATAATCACATAAAAAATTCTATTATAAATTTATACGAACATTAATTATGTTGTTATGTATCATAACGTTATCTGATAACGAAAGTAATATAATATGATATCGCTATTCATTCAGCCAGTTGTGAAAACGGGAAAAAGAAAATTTATGAAAAAAAAAAAAATTATACTCTATAAGTTTGATTTTTTCAAATTATTTTTCGCATTATTGTCTATCTATATTAAAATTTTCAGAAAATTTGGATTAAAAAAAAATAAATATTTTAAAAGCGTTTTTATAAAAATGTAGTGTAGTTTTTTCCAAATTTCGGGAAAACTACTGAAAATTTAAAAAAATGATCTCTGTACCATCTAAAGCGAAATTCTGATTCAAAAAGTTTCTGGTAGAAATTTTTGGACAAGTAATTCTATGCAAAAACGTGTATACGTAAAATAAATAAACGTCATTGTAAAAACACTACCTTCTTCGTTCCACTCATTATCTAAAATATCAAATGTAAATATAACCTCAAAATGTTGAAAAGTTAAATATTACGGTCAATTTCACTAAGATAAGTCAATTATTCTGAGACGGAAGTGAGTAATTTTTTTTAAGGTTTATATTTTTTTCATATCCCAACTATAGATTCTGAACGAAGTGAAAAAGCTAGTGTTTTTACAATGATGTTTTTTTTTCTGTGTACAACTTTTCGTATAGAAATACTTGTCCAAAAGTTTCGGACAATAACTTTTTGAAACCGGATTTGCCTCTTGATTTTACTTTAAAGAGATTATTTTTTGAATTTCTCAATTCTTACATTTTTTTTTTTTTTTGGAAAAACTACCCGAAATTTGACAAAAACGTCTCGGAAACCATCATTTTTTGAACCGAATTTTATGAAAATTTAAACATGGATAGAAAATCATATAAAAAAGATTTTGGCGCAAGAAAATTTTGAAAATGTAAAAAAAAAAATTTTGGTCATTTTTCTAACATTTTTTTTTTTTTTTTATATTATTAACTTCCCTCGTTCAGAATCGTTTTATTGTAAAAAGGATTTATCGTTTCTTTAAAATTAAATACACCCGTCAAGAGAATCCCACCCATCGTGAGAAGAACACCCATCGTGCGAAGTATGTCCGGCTTTTTCAAAATGGTACTGCGTTTTATCCGTTTCGGGAATGTACAGATAAAATTTCCCTGGGCTACTAATGAGAGTCAACACGGTACTGGTTGTATTATATTATTTCATAATTTTCAAACTCGTATCGAAAGTCGAGCAGATATCAGATATTTCGTTCGGTTGGAATTTTCTTTATTGGCATAACGACAATAATATATCAATAACGGGGTCACGTTCGGAATGCGTGAGTATTTTATCGAAAATATTATCGTTATTAAGAAATGGCGAAAATACGCAGTTATTTAACATAATAATAAACGAGTGTTGGTCATTGTCATTTCACTCCGGTGATAACAATAATTAAAATTCTAAAAACTAGTTTAGTTATTATTATTTTTTATCTCGAAAAACACACTTATAACTTAATTATTATTGTAATCATATTTCATCAAATAATAGTACCGACGGATTAAAAAGCATTCAATTTTAGATTCTGTATGGAGTGAAGAAGCTAGTGTTTTTACAATGATTTTTATTTATTTATTTTTTTTTATTTTTTATTTTATTATTATTTTTTTTTCTGTGTACAACTTTTCGTATAGAAATGCTTGTCCAAAAGTTTCGATCAATAACTTTATGAAACCCGATTCGCCTCTAAATTGTACTTTAGAGAGGTCATTTTTTGAATTTCTCAATTCTTCAATGTTTTTTTTTTTGGAAAAAACTACCCAAAATTTGACAAAAACAACTCGAAAGCTATCATTTTTTGATCAGAATTTTATGAAAACTTAAACATACATAGAAAATCCTATAAAAAAGATTTTAGCGCAAGAAAATGTTGAAAATGTGAAAAAAATTTTGGAATTTTTCGAACATTTTTTTTTTCTTATATTATTAATTTCCTTCGTTCAGAATCGTTTTACTGAAGAAATGATTTATCGTTTCTTTAAAATTCAATACACCCGTCAAGAGAATACCACCCATCGTGCGAAGTATGTCCGGCTTTTTTAATTTTCATTTCTTAGATCTAAATATTGCATTTTTAATTACCGTAATTAAAAGTTAATCGTTTCTTTAAAAAGTCATTAATCTCGAAAATGTACGACAATAATAAATTTAACGAAGTCTAAATATAATTTGCGATCAAACGAAATTCAGATATCAAATTATTTCCAACATACTTGTTACTTTGTTTAAGGATTTTTTTTTTTGTACGTAAGTTTTCTAATGTGTCATAAATATCGAAAACGTTCTTTAAGGGGTCTTTGTTCCCGCATTAATTGAGGGTCAATCAATTAGTGGATTAGACAACTGACGTTAATTATTATTGTCATATCGCATTGGGTACCTTAAACGAACACTAAAATCTAGAACCAATTAACGGAAACAGAACAACAAAAACGATCTCGTAAAAGTCGCGAATTCCACCGCTTTTATCCAATTATTCGGGTTCTTCTTCGCGCTCGATAAAAATGTAGATAAATCACAAAAAGGACATATATTTAGTACCAACTCTATGTTATTTCGCAAATTTAGTAAATAAGAATGTTCCACGTTTTCTAGTTTCTGTACACTGCAAACGTTTGATTATTATTTAAGCGCTATCTTTCAATTGGCAAAAACCCCATTTCAATACAAGGTCATCGAACTGAAATATTTAGAGGCACGGATTCAGGGGGAGGGTGATAGGGGTGGTCATCCCCTCCGTTGGCCTTATCAAAATGTGTCAGTTTAAATTTTTGTATACTAAAATGTGTATTATTTTCTGTTACTCAATGTTAATGCATTGTTATATTCAAAGTTTCAAATCTAATATCTATGGAAGCACATTAGTACTTAGTAGTGCTATATAAAAAAAAAAAGAAATATTTGTCACTTTTGACAATACTACTTAAAATTTTGACTTCGCAGCTTGAAATTTTCAATGTCAGAAAATGATTTTAATTCAGAAAATCCAAATTTCAAATTTTGTTAATTAATAATTCATAAAATCCAAAAAAGGATGGGAAGTGAAGTGGAACCAAGTAGAAATTCTTATTTCGTAACCCGAAATTTTCAACACGTCAACTTAACATACGTATTCTACTCAGTAACTCAAAATTTCGAATGTTTATTGATAATTCGTAACATCTATAGACGGTTAAAAAAAATTAATCAAGTCATAATTTGAATTTGCAAAGTCGAAATAAACAAAAATTTTAGTTTTTATGCAGTACCTCTTTTCGTCAGTATACCGTAAGTATATACGAGTATAACTTTTATGGGATGAGAATTAAGAGTTAAGACGTATACGCGAAGTCGGTGCGTGAAATCATTGTTTACAACAAGTGTAGTGCACAAGTAAGTAGATTACGGTGTAATGCGATGAAAAAAAATAAAAATATTTTACCGTGTTAGACGATGCTACTGATGTACAAATTCCCGGGAACTTATTTACGGGGAATTCCCGAGGAATATTTCCAGGAATATTCCTGAGACTGGGAATTTATCGGGAATATTGTATTTAAAAAAAAATATATATATATATATATTGTTCAATGTTTAATTCAATTTATAACTGTAACTGATCCGAATGACAAAATATGTATTTTTACCAAAAATATTATTGGAGAAAAGCTATTCATTTGGGTAATTAAAAAAAAAAAAATTTATATTTATTCGATGGAAATCTAATTTCAATGTACACTAGTCGTGAGTGTAAAAAGCCGGATATTGATGTGAAGGCACGATGGGTGTTCCTCGCACGACGGGTTAGAAACTCTTGACGGGAGTGTTGAATTTTAAAGAAACGATAAATCATTTCTTCAATAAAACGATTCTGAACGAAGGAAGTTAATAATATAAAAAATAAATGAGAAAAAAAAATGTTAGAAAATTCTCCAAAATTTTTTTTTCACATTTTCAAAATTTTCTTGAGGAAAAATTATTGATAAATTGATTTAAT
>JAIPRM010008243.1:0-16137 GCA_025469315.1 Stegophylla sp. TES_Ste_2020
TTTTTATTTTTTTTTTTTTTTTCTTTTGATACATTGTATAATAAGAAATATTCAATTATGTTAAATTTAATTTATTAAAATTTTCGCGGCACACCTACAACATTATCCAAGGCACATTAGTGTGCCGCGGCACACCCTTTGGCAAACACTGCCCTATACTATATTATAACGTGAAGCATTATTATTATTTCTTTAGTGGTTTTTACGAATCATGTTTTCTTAATAATAAAAAATTTAAAAAAACGATACTTATTCCATAAATTTAAATTTTAAATCCCAACTGAAATAATAATAATAATGTAAAAATCGAACAAGTCGAACGAAAAGCGAAATGTCTCGTTGGGGGAAAAATATCCAGCGCCACGCAAGTTTTGACGAAATCAATGGTGTGACGTTTGGACGTGTCGTTGCCGTTCGCGATTATATTTCAATCGTTATTAATTCGTCGTAAGAACCAAGTCGGTTATAAGCAACAGACACGATTAGTATATATATATATGTATATATTTAGTATTTCTCTTAAAGTTGCCGACTTATAGTAAGTATATATATATATATATATATATATATATATATATACTTTATAAACTCTTTGATGTCGAGCTAATGAGATTTCAAAAACCTTTTTACTACTACGTCTTAGCCCGCCGAGAGTACGAAAATTTTATAGAAACGTTACGGTATACACCACGTAGCTGACTTTTACGGATTTAGTTGTATGTTATTAAAACTCTCGAAACAACAATATTTCATTACTGCTAATTTTAAGTTTTCAACCGCTCTTGTTAAAAAAAAAAATAAATAAAAGACGGCAGCAGCAGTTTTGCAAAAAAAAACATTTTTTTTTTTTCCATCGTCGAAATTAAATTTTAAAAATACTTATATACATATGTACATATTTATAATATATATATACAGTAAAGAGTTATGTTTATTTATCGTCATGCAAATATTTGGTTGTTCGCGATAAACAGTAAACAAGGGAACCGAAAGGTAGTATAGAGGCAAAATGCTTTAAACCTTGTGTTGGTCATAATATATACGCGGAGGTAATAATAGCTTATTGCGGAGGATGTAGACGGTACGAAATTAAAGAACTTCTCGGAACTTGTTTGGGGCCAAAAAGCTTTCGATGTCAGTTGCGTCAGTGCGAGGATTATCTTTGCGGGCCTTTGAGACGTTTCTCTGGCGAAACAATATCGCTTGAAGTTATAATAATAATAATAATAATATATCGCGTCAGAGATCGCATATAACTATGCGATAATTCGCGATTTTAACGGTTAAAAAAAAAATTCTGGCTAAAACTATTATTATTGTGATCGGGTGTTGGGTTAGGTTCAAAGCGACGAGGGTTTCGTGGAATTTTCATATCGACGGCACACAAAAAATCGATTAAATCAACAACCGAATCGTCGTGTCGTGGTGGCGAAAATCCTTTTGAATCAAGCCTTACAAAATACACATCTTATATTTATTGAATTATTATGGAATTGATTTTACACTCGGGGTTCGCTTTATTTGTTTAGTTTGGCATTAAATCGGGCAGAGTGCTGTGGAAACGTGAGTTGAATAACAACGAAATTGAAAGTATTGTGAATTATTTTTCGTTGGTTCAAAAGTTTGGAAGAACCCGGTATTCTTTGTTTCTCGGTTGGGATACTCTTGGTGGGCGTGTTGAATTTTAGAGAAACGATACATAAATTCTTCAATAAAATGATTCTGACCGGAACTTTAAATAGTACACAATAATTATTATCAGTTTTATATATATAAAAAAAAAAAAAAATAACCAACCAAAATGTGTAACATAAAAAAGAGCCGGATATACTTAGCTCCTTGGGTGGCAAGTGGGTGTATTAAATTTTAAAGAAACGATAAACATATTTTGTTTTTCTACAATACAGTTGAATAAAATTCACTATTTTTTTCAAAGGTCCATAACTCGTCCAATGCTATTATTTAACAACAAAATAGGTAATCCATATCCATTTTAATTTATAGTACTTAATATTTATAGTAAATCTTCGATTTTTTTTTTTCATTCAAAACCTTGTAAAATTTTTAATTATTCGTCCGTGAAAAAATTTCTTTTACCAAAATATTCACAATTTCATTCTCCATCTATGTACCAAGTTTCATAAAGATCGCAAAACTAATTATTTTTTTATGTGCGTTCAAGCACGTGTAGAACACGTATATAGATCTAATTTATTTCGTCAAATTGCTAACTTTAATCGATCATAAAAAAAAAAAGATAACTATTAGTAATACATATAAATATGTTTCTATTAAATTTTCAGGTCTTAATATGCAGAAATTACAGTTTTATCAAATAAAAACTCACAAAAAATGAGATATTACCAACATTTTCAAAGTTTTGTACTTACTTCAAAATGGATTAAATGATTTTGAAAATTATATAAGGTATGCGCGTGACTATTTTTAGTAGTTGGTGAAAATTTCAAGTTTCGTTCTCTGTTATTTTGGAAAATATAACTAAATAATGAAAATTGATTTCATGATAATATTGATTTCGGTATTTCCAGTAAATTTGTCAGTACTTTTTTTAATTATTTAGATTTGATTTCTGAGTGGAGCGAAGAATCTAGTATTTTTACAATGATGTTTCTTTTTTCTTATGTGTATATGTTTTTTTATAAAAATAATTGTCCAACATTTTCGACCATAAATTTTTTAAATCACAATTCGTCTCTAGATCGTATTTTTAAGAGGTAATTTTTTGATATGTTCAATAGTCTCCTCAAAATTTACGAAAAAGACTCGGAAACTATCTGTTTTAATTTAAAATTTATGAAAACTTAAATGTAAATAAACATTTTTTATGTATTATAAATTATAATATATATATATATATCAATTTTATATATAATATAAGGAATATTTTTGTGCAAGAGCATTTTGAAAATGAGAAAATATATACAAATTTTTTTTTTACACTTATTTTTCTCATCAATATTTTTTTTTACTTTTTTCAGTTAATATTGAATATAAAACTGGAAAAAAAATAAATTGTTTTACTATAAAAACGAACTGTATAATTTTTTAGTAAAATTTTCTTAAATAAACTGAAACTCCACTCAAAATCGTCTTATTGAAGAAATGATTTATCGTTTCTTTAAAATTCAATACACCCACAAATGTATCTCGCTTGAGGAGCGAAGAATACCTAAGGTGTGAGTTATCCTTTTTTCAATCAAAATCTAGTATAATTTTGAGTTTTTTGTCCGTAAAAAATTTTCTTCCGCGAAAATATTTGCCTGATAATTCTTTATTTATGTACCAATTTTCATAAAGATCAGTAGAACGAATTATTTTTTTATATGCGTTATTATGTGTAATTTTTGTAAAACAAATAAATTCTGTTAAAATGCTAACTTTAAACAGTTATTAAAAAAAACTTGACTCACGTTTCTCAAGATTTTTTCACTACTTTTGGTTATACATATACGAGTATTAAGTACTTATGTTTGTATTAAATTTTCAGGCCTTAATTTTCGGCCATCAAAATTTTATTAAATAAAAATGCACAAAAAACGAGAAATTTTCATTTTTTCAACTGTTTCTGAAATGTTATGAGATATGCACGTGAATGTTTTTAGTAGTTGGTGAAAGTATCAATTTTCTGGTTCCATTATGTTTGAAGTCATGTCAAAAGACTAAAGTCAAATTCATGAAAATTCAGGTTATGACGTATTTCATCGTTTTTTTTTTTTTTTTGTCAATTTTTGAGTGCGCTTAGAAAAAGTATTGAGAATTTTAAAAAATGACGTCCTAAAAGTACCTCCTACATGAAATTTCCGATTTATTGAGACATAAATCAAAAGTTTTGGATTTGTATCTCTAATCGAAATCCTGCTTCCATTTTGACGGTAGGAAAACACACACACACACACACACACACACACACACACATACACACACAGATTTATAAAATCAATACATATTTTTCTCCAGTCAGAATGTAAAACACCGAGCAATGGAATAAAGTTATTTGGGGAAAGAAGAATTGTGATAAAAGTATTTGTCATATTTGAGGTAGTTTTCTGAAATTTTCAAAAAATTATTGAGAATTTCATAAAATTACCTCTCAAAAGTACCATATAGAAAAAAATTCTCATTCAAAATTTGGCTATTCGGAACTTTTAGATAAGTATTTCTTTATGAAAACGTGTAGGTATACAGAAAAAAACATAATTAAAAATAAAAAAAATAATAACCATCACTGTAAAAACACTAGCTTCTTCACTCTACTCAATATCTGAATATGATTTTTACAAATTTCTTCTTTTTTTTCTTTAGTGTGGGATTTTGGTTGGGTTGATAAAAATATAAACGATTTTGTTTTTTTTCCATTACATTTAATTATGAAAATATTCAAACGATGTCTTTTATTGATTCGAGGTACATCGCCCATTTCAATAATCACTCGTTATTTTCAGCATCACTGTCAATTATCAATTGTACATCTACACATCTGAAGGCTATTAAATAAAAAAAAAGAAATTGGAAGGCCTGATTCATATAAACAGTCTTGAATAATCCAATCTATATTAGCCCCTCCCCTCTCCCATCACCTCTCCTTCAAGCCAAGAAACTTCTTTCCATCGTTATATAAAAATCTTTCATCTAATTTAAATTAATTCTACAAACTTCAAGAATACACTAATGTAATCAATAGAACACGTGTTTTATTACATTCATGTAATAAAACGTGACACGTGTACTCTGAGAATTTTCAAAATACTCACGTATTTTATTTCCATGTTATATGTCCACGAGAACTATGATAAATAATAAAAATGTTGCAGTCATTGATTTTTTCATTTTTTTTTTAAATTTTTTTAAAAGTTTGAATAGTTGAATTTATGTGTATTTATCTTCTCACGTGTCATTAAAAGCTCTTATAAGTACACATCAGCATTTTTTTTTTTTTCAAACACGTTTTAATCGGTATTCAAATTTTAGATTTTGAGTAGAGCAATGAAGCTAATGATTTTACGTTGATGTTTATTAAAAAAAAAAAAAAGGAAGTTACGTTTATTAAAACATTTTTTTTACTCGTATAAGTATCCGATGGTGAGTTTTATTCGTATGGTATTTTAAATAGGTAGTTTTTCGGAAGTCTCAATAGTTTTTCCAAAGACATAGTAAATCTGCAGAAAATTTGAATAAAAACAGTAAAATAGCTTGTAAACCACGATGCCGTAAACTATAGTTTCAAGATATTGATTTTAATAATTTAGTCGTAACACAGAAACTATTTTCAATAAAAGCATACAATTTTCACTCGTTACTAACAATAGTGTAATACAGATTGAAAATGTTTTCAGTTAGGTAAGGTTCATTCTGATTATAGGGAGGGAAATTCTGTACCTTCCCGTGGTCCTCCTCGCTAGTAGTTTTGCCAACATGATATCATTAAAACCCAAGGAAACACAAACACACACAAAAAAAAAGGTTGTAATGTTTTTTCGAATTGTAAACAAAAGCAGTTTTTATAGTAAATACATGTGGGTGGGGAACACTAAGGGTTGTGTACTCTTTTCTGAAACAAAAGAAAAACTGTATAATGCTTTAAAAAAGTGTATGCCAACAGTAGAACTTATATATTTTAGATTGTGAGTGGAGTAAAAGGATTTATATTCTAGTGGTTTTACAATTATGTTTATTGTTATTTATTTTTTTTTTTTTCGAAAAACATCTTTCGTTATCGAATTCGTTCTCTAAACAGTACGTTTACGGCATGTTTGCTGTAGAATATTTTAAAAATATAATTTGTCTCTTCTCCACGGGTTTTTTTTTTCTTTTGAACAAGAAAAACTACATAGTTACTGAACATTTCTCTACTTAGTTTTAAACTTGAAATTAATCAAATAGTTTTGAAATTTACATGAAGTATGCGCGTGACTGGTTTTTTGTAGTTGCTGAAAGTTTCTAGTTCTTAAGTCTATCAATTTTATTTTGTTATGTTAAAAAAATAATATCAAAAGTAATATTAATATGAAAAACCAGGTCATATCATATATTTTTATCGTTTTTTTTGTCAATTCTTCGATATTTTTTCCATACGTATGAAAAAACTTTTAATAATAGAGAAAAATTACCACTCAAAAGTATCAACTGGACGCAATTTCGTATCCAAAAAGTTACTAAATGAAACTTTTGGACCAGTATTTCTACTCGAAAAAGTGTTTCCATTCATCTTTGAAAACGTAATAAAAAACAGATTCTGTAAAACAAACTCACTTTTTAAATATATACCTAGTAGTGCGCGGAAAGGGGCGGTAATACGTGGAATCAACGAAAACAATTACGTACTAAAACTTCATTAAATAATCATAATCAAACCATTCTTCACGTAATTATAAACAACATTTTCTTTTGCATATTCTTTTGCACTTACATAAGATATCGTTCAGCTGTATTATTAATACAAAGACAAATATCATAAAAGTATATTATGTAATGTCCGATTATTGTGTTATGATTTGCAATTTGCTATACTTAAATCCAAGTAAATTAATTCCAATAGGTATACTTATTATGTATATTTTTTTTTTCTGCTATTATAGACCAAAATAGGCCCAAACAACGAAAATACTATGAAGATGATCACCTACTTAAAAAAAAAAAAAACTGTACTATACAATAAAATGTAGTAAATTAAGGTAATATTATTATCTAAAACATTGTCGTAAATAGTGTATAAATTTAATTAATATTTCTATACTAGGTATATGTTATAATCGTATTACAATCTTAAAACTGATATTTTAAACTATGGAAATATGTAATCAAGTTATAATTGCGTATACCTATAATATGTAATCAACGCAATAGTGTATATTTAAAACTAATAACCTTTGTAATTGATGTTTAAAAAAAAAAAAACAATAAAATAAATAAATAAAATGTATCCAAAGAAATACTTTCTTCATCTTATACTTATAACTTATAAGTTCTACTTATTGATATTTATGAATACTTATTCATAAGCATTACTTTTAAAAGTAATACTTAAGAACAAATTTAAGAACTGACTATGAATACGGCCCTTAGATTCTTCCTAAAAATTCCTGCTAATTAAAAAAAAATGTCATTTCGTTAATATTTCTTAATATTTGTATTTTTCTGTTATAAAAATTGAATATATTTTATTCAAACTTACTCATATATAGTATAGGTCTACTTATGTTTACGATTTCGTCGATTTCTAGTTCTGAAAATTTTAAATATCATTATGCAGTGAAAATCGATGATTTTTACGAATAATTAAAACAATATGGATTATTCTTTCATCATACAAAATCGTTGAATATTATCGATATAAAACTAGCAATAATATTCCCGTATGTTTTACTGAAGTTTTGCTTAGAACCCATTTATCATTACCTACTTTAAAATTCAACACATCCACTACGAGTAGCCTACGTCAGTGAATGAAAAATACCCATAGGCCATATAGTGCTGAGTATATTTGGATTTTTATATTTTCAATTTATTGAAATTATTGTATTGAATGTATTGTATTTAAATTTGTATTAAACGAGTGGTCATATTTCTTGAATTTGTTTTTTTTGTGATTTAAGGGAGAGTGCCTGATGTGATTCGTTTTCACTTTATTCACACATTTACTTTAAATACTAAATTGTGTGAATGCAGCTGTGGTGTTTCAAAATGTACAAGATAGAATGTAATAGAAAAATTCCCAAAATGAGCATGATTAATAATCATTAATAAATATTTAATTATTTTTTGAGACAATTCAGTTATCATTTATTTATATTTAATATTATTACTGTACGAAATCTCACCGTCATTCGAAATCCTGATTATACTTGTTTCTCAAAATCAGTATTTTATTTAATTATAGCCATTATTATATTATATATTATATATTGCCATTCATATATTATTATATGAATGGCATTTTTTTTAAATTAGTTGAATTGTATTTTTTTCATAAAAAGTCCAATGGAATAAAGTCGCCAATTGTTCGTCATTGATTCTGCTACAATAGTTACTTAATGATACAGTTACAAAAATACAAATATCGATTCACTGTAGATAGAAGTTTAATTAACCTAAATCTCTTTCATATTCTTTCGATTCATATTTATATTTACGTAGGAAGATAATATGTATGGTTTTTATATAGTTTATTGATACTATCCACGGGAGATGACTTACAAAGAATACAATAATGTGTAATTGGCTTTTTTTTATCTATAAATAATATTCTGTAGAGTACAATTTTCCTAATGTTTTATGCTTCATGGAATTTAAGTATATTTATTCACAGGCGTGCGCACAGGGGGGGGAGGGTCGTGCGAATCCACCATCAGCTAGTTAATTCATAATAATCGAAATCTTATTGTATAACAATAATAATGTATTAAAATATAATAAGGCATTCAAGTACATGGATGTTCAACAGTTATGAGACCAGCTATGTGGTAATACCCACAATAGGGTTGAGAAATAATTATATATCTACTGTAAAACTACTGTTTAGTAAAAATAAACCTACTGTAAGCTTCACGTATTAATGCTGAAAACTAGAAATTATCTAATTATTTTGTTATTTGTATCTCAATCTACGTCGACTTGATCTATACTTTTTCAGTTTTGAAAAATATGAATAAGATGATGCCACACACTCATTTTCGATGTAATAAAACACTTTTGCGCTCTATGTGTAGATATTCAGTTCTAGAAATGTAAATACATTGTTTCAGATCATAAAATAAGATAATATTTACTATGCCCGATTTTTTTATGACTATGAATATCTTAATTTTACTTGAAAATTTAAGTAATTTTTTTTTTTCAATCACTGATTTTTAAATGACATATAAGCATCTAAAACAAATTCTACGATCTGGTATAATTAAACATCCTATCATTTAGGTAATGGAATCAGATTTTAGATTGTAAAATTTAGATTTTTAGTCTGAAAAATAATTAGAGAGAAAAATAACGCGATTACACATTATGTATATTGCATACACAATACTATTCATAAACTTTTTTTAAAAGAAATTTGATTACTACAGAAAATGTCATAAAAATTGCATATATATTATCCCTTAAAAAGTAAGTATGTGACTTCTTCTTAATAATTTTATATTATGTTGGATCGTTCATAATACAGGAGCGCCATTTCAGTTTTTTTCAAAGGGTGCCGAATTTTAGTAAGGCCATATTAAAATATTCAATACAACCATAAATATCTAAAGTCTAATACATTTTTTTTTTTTTTTAATTAAATTAAATTTTAATTGATACTTGATTGAAAATAACTTTTCATTTTAATATTCATATTGGAAAAATCCGGACTAGAGAATCATTTGGTGGATGAATTAAATTTTAAAGAAATGATAAATAATATTCAGATAAACGATTCTAGTTTATTATTTAGGATAATTTTATTAAAAAATTTATGAAGTGAATAATTTATAAAAAAAAAAAAAAAATTGTTAATGAATGTATCCGTACAAATATTTCTATCCAAAAAGTTGTTTACAGGAAAAAAATTATTTTTGTAGAGGAAAAATGGTATAAGAAAAATATAGAAAAAAAAATCTTTTACCAAAATGTCCACCATGCTATTCTCTACGAATATTTCAAGTTACATTATGTTTTTTGTTTTTCGTTATTATTTTTCTCAAATTTTGGATAGGTTTTCCCTTGGGTTTTCCCAAACTCCGGTAAAAATATTGAAAAATTCAAAACTCTTTTACTCTTTAGTACTTTTACCATCTCATGATTTCTGTCATTTTAAGGTACGTGTCGTAACTTTTACAAAATTATTTCTATACAAAAAAAATTTTCCATATAAAAACAAAGAAAAATAATAACTATCATTGTGTAATCACTGACCTCTTTAGTCTATTCAGAATCTAAATTAATATATAGTTTTATTTTTTAAAAAATTTTATTAATGGACAACAAGATTTTTTAAATTATAAACAAATCAACAGCTTTTGACACATGAATATAAAGGGTGTTAATCCATATTTTCGCTCTCAGACCAGTGAGTTATTAAAATTCAAGAGGGTGCGAATGCACACCGTGCTACCCCCCCCCCCAAAAATGGCGCCACTGTCATAATATATGTCATAAATACTACAATATGTCATACTTGAATACGTACTTGACTATTATATTATCTTAATTAATCATATTATACTATTTGTATTACTTTAATATAAATCCTATAATCAAGCAGTGCAAAAGAAATTCTGGTGTTTTTTTTTTTTTTTTTTCATTGGTTAATTAGTTACACGTAAAATGTAGTTTTAGGGTTACGCAATGTCAGTGAAAATTTCTGCGCATGTCTATGGGTATATTTACATATTTTGACCACCCCCTCTCCCAAAATTAAACTCTGGATACGCGCATGCCAGTGCAGATTTTAAACTATATTTGACGCGTTTTACTAAACTTGAAATTTAAATAAGTACAATAAGAACTTCATTTAGAAGTCATGGAACTTTGCAAATTACCTGTATTTTAGGTTACATGTAAAAAATTATACATGCATGTCATTACTTATGACGTAATCATACAGTTTAGGTGTTACTTTATGTAATATACAGGGCATCAGTAATATTATTACTTATTAGCTAGTCTCGTAGCAAGACCAAATTTTTAAATGGGGCAAAACAATTTTCTTTTTTCTTTTTTTTTTTTGAGGGGGGGAGGGGGTAAAAAATAAAAACAATATTAATTATATATGTTTTTAATTCATTTTTAGGAGAGCATCGATTGGGTTTAGGGAGGGCAATCCCTACCCCCGTAGCTACAGACCTGCTATTAGCGCGGTAAAATTAGGATTTAAGTTCGGCAAAATCCACACCAAGCTGAATAACGACGTTATAAACAATGTGGTGTGCAAAGTCCACATCGATATCATTCACGCGTGTACGAGGTCAGAGATCACAAAATGTGTCGTTTTATATTTACATGAATATCGTCCGAGAAATAAAAAGTTTCAAACAAAAATTACAGAAGAGATAATAATCGTCTACAATAAAGTTATTTTGACACTTTTGTGCGAGAGTTATTGATTTTGCGCTATGAAGTCTATAACGTGTCAACTTTTAAAGAAATATGATTTTTTTCTTTCTTTCTGTTTTTTTTTTTTTTTTTACTTAAAGAAAATAGCTTTTGTATTTTATCTTGATTTATACGGGTCGTACGAATAGTAGTTTCAAACAAAAATTGAAGAGAAAATAATCGTCTACAAAGGAATTGTATTTTTTATCGTGGTATATGAATTTTAATTTTACAGTAAGTACACAACAGTCATACGAATGCATTAGTTTCCACAACACCGTTGAAACACGAGGTAGAAAAAAAGCCGGACACACTTCACACGATGGGTGTTCTTCGCACGACGGGTGGGATTCTCTTGATAAGTGCAGTGAATTTTAAAGAAACGATAAATCATTTCTTCAATAAAACGATTCTGAACGAGGGAAGTTAATAATATAAAAAATAAATGAGAAAAAAAAAATGTTAGAAAAATGTCCAAAAATTTCTTTTCACATTTTCAAAATTTTCCTGCGCCAAAATCTTTCTTATACCATTTTCTATCTATGTATATAATTCTCATAAAATTCGTATGATTGTTTCCGAGACGTCTTTGTCAAATTTTGGGTAGTTTTTTCCAAAAAAAAAAAATAAAACATTGCAGAATTGAGAAATTCAAAAAATGACCTCTCTAAAGTACAATCTAGAGGCAAATCTGGTTTCAAAAAATTACTGATCGAAACAAGTATTTCCATACGAAAAGTTGTGCACAGAAAAAAAAATAATAAGCATCATTGTAAAAACACTAGCTTCTTCACCTCGTTCAAAATCTAAAAATAAATTCCATTCGGTTGTTAATTTTTTTTTACATGTGACGTGTAAAACACATTATTATCCAGGTGCGGTTAGTAACATATTATACGGACCGAACCATTATTATTTTCGGATGATATCCGAGTTTGAGCGCTAAGAAATTGAACTATATTTATAAATAAAAAATATTGTGCTTACGAATTACGTTAATAGAATTAAAAACGAAATTATTGAACAAACAAATATTATTTAGTTTCGTTTTAAACTTTTGGTATACAACTCGATGTTCAGGTTATCAATCCATTCAAAAGCCGACTACTCTGTGGCTTTAAAGAAGTCATCCATCACTCCTGGACACGTCCTTAGTTTCCGTTTGTATAGGAGTTGATTGCTTCGTCCTCGGCCGGTGCGGATGTGCGATTGAAGTGACCCCCATGATTTACGTGCGAGTTCGGTTCCGGGCCGTGACGTCGGCGGACAACTATATAGCGTTCCCCGTTTGACCGGGGAGGTTTTTACGCCATTCTGCTTGCAGTGGATAAGGGTTGTTGTCGTAGCGATTCGCTACCCTTTACGTTCTGTAAAGAATAGATGTTCACGACACTCGGGGTGACGTATTATAATTCCATCGTGATGGATCGGAAGTTTGGGATTTTCATTAATCCGCGTCATAATCTTTGGGGCAACGTTATTTTCAAATGTTCGACCGATAAGTGCACCAAAACTGATGTAGCCAAAAAAGTGAGGTCATTCCTGAGCGTGATTCTGATTCTTAGGAAGACGTGATAGATGACTAATACCTCAAAAATTCTCTTCGCCGGATCACACGGCCGAGACTTGAGCTAATAAGAAATAATACAAAATATCGTACGAGTAGAACGAAGCGTATCTTCGTGCTGGAATATAAGCGTCAGAGTGTACATAAAAAAGAAGTAATGTTAAGTAAAGGCAAGAAAGCCGGACATACTTCACACTACGGATATCTTCAGACAGGGTCAGATACTCTTAGTGGGTTTGTGGAATTTTAAAAAAACGACAAATTATTTCTTCAATAATACGATTTTGAACGAAATAGGTTAGTAATATAAAGATCAATAATGGTCGTAATTTTCAACACACTCACCAAGAGTATCTGATCCGAAGAGCGAAGAATATCCGTGGTGCAAGTATGTCCGGTTTTCTTGTCTATACTTTATTTTACTTTACTTTTTTTTTTTTATCTAATAAATAAAGGAAAAAATATTCAGTGAGAAAAAAAAATGTTAGAAAAATGCCCAATTTTTTTTTCACATTTTCAAAATCTTTCTTATATCTTTGTTTTAATTTTTATAAAGTTTGGATCAAAACATGATCGTCTCGAGCCTTTTTTGTCAAATGTTGGGTAGTTTTTTCCAAACAAAAAATTGAAAAATTGAGAAATTCAAAAAAAGACCTCTTTCTTGGATTAAAGCTGGAACGCAACTAATTCATATCCTTTTTTTTACACGTTTTTAGGGGTGGTTAAAGTAGTCTAAAAGAACTGTGCGGATTGAGAAATCATAAGAATATGATTGTGGACAAATTTACTAATAGTCATCGATAAATGTATAAAACTTACTTTTGGCAATCTACTTTCAAGATAAGTTCATCTGATATCTGAATTGATAAATCCTTAGATTTGAAAAACGATTATGAACGGATATCCGCAGTGAGGACAATTTGATTATCAGTTAGTTCTTTTAAAGAAAGCGAAACCTAATGAAAAGTAGGAATAAGATAAAAAGTGTATTTCGTGATCGTAACGTAAAAAAAATTACCAAATAATAAATGAAAAGATATTTTTCATATATTTTTTTGTTTAACTCTTATGTAATAGAAAGTAACGATTCTTTTATTTTAAATCCTGTGTGGAGTGAAGAAGCTAGTGTTTTTGCTATTATGTTAATTTTATTTTTATTTATTTATTTAAATATAGATAGACAGTAATATGAAAAACGATTTAATGCCAGAAAATTTTGAAAATTTTTGGAAATTTTTTCTATCACTTTTTTTTCTCATTAATAATACTTTTTTCCTGTTCTCATTTAATAGCGGGATGTAAAACTGGCTGAGTATAGAATGATTTTTTTGCAATGCTAATAAATTCTATAATTTTTAAGTAAAATTGTCTTATATAAACTGAAGCTCTAACCAGAATCATTTAATTGAAGAAATGATTTTTCGTTTCATTAAAATTTAACATGCCCACTAAGGTATCAAATCCTATTCGAGGAGCAAAGAATATCCATGGTACGAAATATGTCAGGCTTTTAGATTCTGGAGAAACAAAGAAGCTAATATTTTTACAATGATGTTTGTTTCATTCATTTATTTTTTCTATATTTTAATAGATATAATAACGAATAATTTGCAAAGTTTATAACGTTGTTTATTAAGGATTTACGTTGATTCCAAACAATATTCGTTAAAGAAGTTAATTTTATTTAAAAATTTGTATTTTAATATTATTTATTTTCACAGAACTGTGGTATTTTAAATTGCATGATTTTTTAGTTACTCGACAAGTGAACTTATTCGTCTTACACTTTATTTTACAACAATACCTTTGAATGCTTTTTGTATCCCTAAGATTGCTTTTTCTCGCCATCGTATCCCTTTTTCTCCGTATGGTTTGAGAAAACATTTTGAAATCGAGTAAGATCATTGCATAGCGCAAACTGAGATCTCGTATAATACACTCGTATTATAAGAAAACCATTTTCGGTACTCAGTTCAAATGTAAATATATCAACAATATGAATTCCAACAAAATTTTTAAAAGCCATTGTTAATATTATCAAATGTTATTTTTATAATTGTCTAGTAAACCGATAGTTAATCATAAAACATAATAAACTATAGCACTACCGAAGCTCATCGATCATGACGTTGTATAAACTATCTCTACTATTTTACAGCATTTTCTATCGTGTGTAGAAATTAACAATACTCAAACCCCTATAACAATAAATCACGATAATTTCTAGCAAACTTTTGTTATATACTAGAAAATAACGTTATTTTGATGTATAACATCATTTGCTGTATACTCGTATGATTAATTTGTTGATAATTTTGTATCATCCACAATTTTTGTTTCAAACTTTTTTTCGTACGACCACTAATATGTATCGAAATGTTTACGAAAAAGCAAAGAATATCTTCTGCTTACAAAAAAAAAAAAAAACCCAATTTCAGTTAAAGTTTCTACATAGTACTACGCCTTAATAGCGCGAGAACAATAACTCTTACAAGGAAATACATTATCTCCTCTATAATTTTTGTTTAAAACGTTTTATCGTGCGACAAATAAAAAACGAGATATTTAAAAAAAAATGTTTTCTTCACCTTTCACCTTAATAAACTTAAAACTTTTACGCGGACATGATATCGGTCGGGACTCTTCACACATTGTTCATAATATATTACATTATTATTATTTCATATAATTAAAATAATTAATGTTCATAACTACACAATAAAATATAAAAGTGTGTTTAAAAATTCAGCTTGATGCAAATTTTTTAAAGCTAATATCTTTTCCGTCTGATTTTGAACAGTCTATATTGATTTTTTCTATATCTTTTCATTATAATATTATATTATATACTATATTATATTTTTTATATATTATTTATCTAAATGATTTTTTATCAGAACTTCACCTTTTGTTGGCTGTAAAAATTTGATCCAAATAAACTTTTAAATTAGTCCATTAGTATTAGTTATCGATATTAACAGGTTTAAATAATTTTTTTCGTTTTTCCTTATAAGGCAAATCAAAATTAATTCGCAGACTAAATAAATACTACTACAATTAATAATAATGTGATAGTTCATAAACTACTTTTTCATCAGCTCATACAATCATTAACATAACCTTATGGCTGTTTTATAATGTATAGTTTTTCCCTACTATGTAATATAATAGACTTTAGAGCAGCGGTTCCCAAACTATTTTTATTCACGCCTCTCAGTCATTTTTTTACAAACAGTTCCTTAGTATTTTGATATTTTAGATTCTGAATGAAGTGAAGAAGCTAGTGTTTTTACAATGATGTTTATTTTTTTTTCTGTGCACAACTTTTCGTATGGAATAACTTGTCCAAAAGTTTTGATCAGCAACTTTTTGAAACCAAATTTGCCTCTAGATTGTACTTTAGAGAGGTCATTTTTTGAATTTCTCAATTCTTCAATGTTTTTTTTTTTGGAAAAAACTACCCAAAATTTGACAAAAACGACTCG
>JAIPRM010008244.1:0-10715 GCA_025469315.1 Stegophylla sp. TES_Ste_2020
TTTAAGATAGGTTTCTAATACATAATCCTTAGGTTGTATTGCCATTATGTCATCAATAAAACAATTTTGTACATTTTCCGGGTTTAAAAAAGGAAGGCCATAAAAGATTTATACACGGGCCGCAACTTACGTATGTACCTGAAAAACACGGGCCGCAACTTACATCATACCTTTTATCGTACCCTTTTTTAGGACGCAACTTACCGTCCCCGCTCGTACCTCAGTACCCTCGGGTTGTTCGCATTATCATATTAACGATATTAACGCATAAAAAATAAATACACAATCGTAAAAGTGTTTTTCAAAATGTACCTACTAATAGTCAGCCGCACTATTGATCTAAAATCTTACGAGATATATTTTATGTCAGTTATTTTCAGATATATATATATATATACCATTATGATACTTGGGCGGATGAGCGGCATAATGTAAATTTATTTTTCAAACCATTGCAATAGAGTAATTGAGAGGTTTAAGCAAAATGTCGATAAAACGTTCGTCACCGAGAAAAATAAAAAATATATTCGATACATATACATAATACAGATTATACGTTTAATAAAATATACTGATGTCAGTTATTTCATTTTATTAAAATATCACAAACTCAATATACGTTTTATAATACACTGTGTGTAGTACTATAATAGTCAAGAGTGGTGTGGTCTATTTACGATATTGTGATCAAAGAAAAAACACAGTTAAACTTTTCTTCCATCAGACAAGTTCTTAGCCTATACACGTCTCTCCTAGCCCCTAGGTAACATCTTGTTTTTTTCTATACAAAAAAATACATAGATAAAATAAAAAAAGCCGGACATACTTCGCACCACGGATATTTTTCACTCTTCGGGTCAGATACTCTTGAAGGGTGTTTATAATTTTAAAGAAAAGATAAATCATTTCTTCAATAAGACGTTTCTGAACGAAAGAAGTTAATAATATAAATAACAATAATAGTCGTCATTTTCAACACACTCACCAAGAGTATCTGACTCGAAGAGCGAAAAATATCTGTGGTGCGAAGTATGTCCGGCTTTCTTTTCTATACTTTACTTTACTTTACTTTTTTTTATCTAATAAATAAAAGGGGAAAAAAATTTAATGAGAAAAACAATTGTTAGAAAAGTTTCCAATTGTTTTTTTCACATTATCAAAATTTTCTTGCTCCAAAATATTTCTCATATTATTGACTATCTATGTTTAAATTTTTATAAAATTTGGATCAAAAAAATATGGTTTCTGAGTCTTTTTTGTCAAATTTTGGGTAGTTTTTTTCAAATAAAAAAAAAAAATTGAAGAATTGAAAAATTCAAAAAATGACTTCTCTAAAGTACCATCTAGAGGCAAATCCGGTTTCAAAAAGTTACTGATCGAAATTTTTGGACAAGTATTTCCAAAGAAAAAAAATAAATAAACATCATTGTAAAAACATTAGCTTCTTCACTTCGTTCAGAATCTAATATAGCTACTATACTATTAATTAGTCTATCGGAATCATGTTTTGTACTCCATTATGTGTTCTTTTGCGCATCGCGTTTAATCTTTTTCAAACAATTAGCTAGTATTTTCTTGAAAATAACTATTGAAAAGTGAACGCTGATATAATGTATAAACTGTTATCAGTGTTTGTTTATATTACAATGTAAGATAATATGCACTGAAATCTGAATACTCGTTTAAGTATACATACTTTAAAAAAACGCTTATATAGGTAGTATAGTACCGATATCTATAAATCGATAAGTACATGTAAATTTTATAATCATCATACCATATTACTAGCTATACTGTTTACCATATAGTATAATCGTTTCTGCAATAAATGAATATTAATACCTACACTTACTTATAATTAATCATAGTTTATTTTTGACATTCGTGTTTTTACTTGCGTTTTAGTTTTATTAAAATCGAGAGCGTAGTTTCAAATTTTTATTGAAGAAAAACTTGGGAAAAAACATTTTATTTATGGTTTATACTCATTACTCAATATTTAATTCATGAGAAGCAAAATATGTAAAACTATTATTTATCATTGATTTCGCTAATTGCAATGTTTTAATGTATAATTTGTATTTCATTCAAAATGAATACAATTTAAATATTAGAAATGATTAAACCGTAGTATACGTATGTTGTATGCAAATATTATCATTTATCACCATGAAAAATGTTTTTGTATGTCATATAAGTATTCACCGAAGAAATTTTTAAATTGAAATGCGAAAATAATTACTGAACTAATTTTCTTATAATTCACAGTAAATAGAAAACAATATGCATTAAAAGGGGGATTATCAATAATGTGTTTAAATGTCCTACGTTATCAACTGTTTGGAAAATATAGTGACGCTAAGTAGGCTGTTTAAAAATAAATTCTATTCAATGTTCATTTAATGTGAATTTTAGTGGTATAATTATTTGAACAATGAGTGCTTTTTAGTCGTATAACCACGTTTATCGTTTATGATGTATAATCATTAATCACGTACAAGAAGTCATTTCCTGTTATCTACAATATTTTTCTAGATAATCTAACACTTATTGAATACTGAACAAATAGTCCCAATTCGAAACCATAGTACCATTAGAGTTTAGACATTTGAAAATCTATTGCAAACGCATTTCTGTCATCGTACTGTAGCTATTCAGTTATTGATTTCTCTCTGTTAAAAATCTCAGTTTTCTTGAAATTTATATTACATTAGGTACCATACACCATTGTGAAAAATCAAAACATCTTAAATCTTAGACATTCCAACAATAATCACTGCCGCTCGTCACAACTGACCACGTTTTGCACAGTTAATTCGTAAGTACGTACATTATTATACATACGTATAAATATGGGTTTGAAATGTTTGAATCGATTCTCGGGAATAAATGACATTCTTTTTCCTAAAGCACGCACTCCATTCGAAAGCCCTCCCTTCTTCGTGTATATAATTTAATAAAGATTAACGTCACAATATTTCATGACTAGTACGTTTTGTATATTTGATTAGATTTGACTAGATGCAAAATATTCCAAAATAATAAAATAGCTAATAATTGTAATTTGTAATTTAGTAGTAAGTTGAATCTCCAAATTTCTAATTGTCCCTTCTACGGCCGTTAATTCCAAAATAAATTAAATCACCAAAGGCAAATTTAAGTGCAGTCCTCTGCGCTATGTCCTAACAAATATATTATTAACAATATTATTGTAAATTCTATTTTAGATTTTTTAAATTATCAGAAAACTAAAATCGAAATCGGACGCTAAGTTCACGTAGGCCAGTTGATTCTGAATTAATCGTTCTTCAAGTCAGAAAGTCAATTTCATATACGTCGCTTGCAGGGGTGTCATTTGGGAGAGGCAGGAATATGCATTTACCCTACTCTAGATTTTGAAATAGCTAATATGGGCCAGTTCAAATGCATTTTGACCATCCCTATATCCAGTAAAAGTTGACATAATACGGTCACAAAACACATTATTATCATTATAGACTCTCCGGACTATGAAAGACCATAATTATCATTCTTTATTCTTACAATTCAGTCGGCTGTAGCTTTATTTTGATAGAAAATCACAATAATTGTGGTATAACTGTTGGGCCGGTCAGTATTTTACCCTATAATCTAAAAAATACTGAAATGACGCTCCTGATCGTTTGATGCGTAACTTCTACGCGTTAAAATTTATGTTTTATAAATATGTCGAAAAAAATTTCCTACCTACTGAATCGACGAAATTGAAATTGGCGTTTATGCGTTATTATAATATTTCATTCTCAAGCGACAGGCCGTCTATAACTTTGATTCGGGTAATAATTTGAGTGGGTTAATCGCGTGCGAACCTTGTACGGTATACGGTTTAGTGGCTCGTATATACAGGGTGGTTCACGGGAATAAGACCAAAAATAAACAAGTTTTCCTCAACGCTGAATGGGAGTAGGGAGGTCTAGATAAACTTATTAGATTCATCAGATAATGCCATTTAGTTACCACTACGGAGCAGTGCAATTTCAATTTCTGTGTATTCGAATACGACGCATTAATATACGAAAAATAATAAATGGTCCCAAGTCACCACGATTCATATTTTGGGGATGTACATGGGCCAGCTAGATCACCTGACTCGACGGATCGTGACTTTTTCCTTTAAGCACGCCTTAAGACGCGTGTTTATTCGCCAAAATGTCATTTTGGACGAACTTGAGGATGCAGTAAGAATGGTGGTAATTGCATTAATTGATTTTAATTGATTAAAATTTGCTATCAGAGCGTTCGCTCAAATTTTTTGGACTGAAGTGTAACGATCAATATGAATGTCAATGCTCCGTGTTATTAAAAAAAAATTCAATGGCATTTATTTACGTATAATAAAATATTAATTAAATGTTTGCACGTCTAAAATATACTGAGTAATGTCCATCTTTTTTTGGTCCTATTCCCGTGACCCACTCTGTATACAGGCGGCGGCGATTGGGGTGTGTTGTGCGATCCAGCGCGCATATTATGTTCACACGAGTCCGTCGGATCACCGAGGCGCAGGCGATTACCGATCGACTACCGTTCTGCCGGCGACGACGATGTGGCGGCAGCACGACGACCGGTTTCTTCTTCGTTTCCTTTTTTTTATTTCATTATTTTTTTGTCACCGTCATCGGTCATCGCCGTCGCCGCCGCCGCCGCCGTCGTCGTCGCGCGTCGTGTGTTGGCGCGTCCCGAGACAGTTTTAGTGTATATTGCAGTAGGTGTATATCATTATTACACGGTATCGGTATAAATTGGTATAATCTACCTTTTACGTACATATTATTATTATAGTATAATATTGTTATTATTACGTATATTGAATACACAAATGTTAATAAAAAGAATAAAAAAAAATAATATTAAGAATAATAATAAAAAAAAAAAAAAAAAACCCGCCACGATACTCTCTCTCTCTCCGGATCCGATCGGAACATGACAAATTACTCAACCCGAGGGACCGAACACGATCAATTAGTCTCTCGAGTGCATTAACTGGTTGCGTCCCCTCCCCCGCCATCGCATCCGTATGGTAATTTATGTTTGGCGCCATAAGGTTTTTAAAACATTTACACACAGACACGGTCGTGTACACACACGCACGCGCCCGCCGCGTATACATTATAATAATATATAGATACATTATTATTGTATTATTTAAACATTATTTTCCCCCTTTTTTTTCCGTATGCGTCACACGAAGCGCGGCGTTTTGTGGCGGCGGCGGCGGCGGCGGTGACTGAGTCTACCGGGCGGGTTTTAATTATCTTTTAATAAAGCGATTTACACGGGATTCCGCGCGTTCAGATCTTTCTTCCAGGTGGTCGCAGGTCGGGGGAAATAATAACGTAAAAATGACATAAAATAATAATAAATGTACGTATGGTAGTAACAACCTGCACGGACGTATTATAGTCACCGTCTCCTCCTTTGCCGATGATGATCATACTATACACCAGCGGTTCTCAACCTTTTTTTATTCGCGTACCACTTGGCCTCTCACCTCTGCAACTTTACGGACCCTCAAATATTAACTCGTTATATATTTTCACATTACATAGATAAGAATTAACGAAATAACTAAAACGGGAAATTCGAAAATATTTCAACCAGCGTGTGCCATAAAATGTATAATTAGCAATTACACTTAACGAAAATTTTCACTTGTAAGGGGTTGCTTAATAATAAAATAATATGTCATATGTGACGTAGCAGGTGTCGACGCGAAGTCGGGGTTTTTCGCCATGCGGCGAGGTAGGGTGCCTTAAGGCCCGAGCACCTCCAAAAGCACCATTTACATAATTTAAATAATATAAAGTTAAAAATTGAATTTTAATGTGATCCTTAGACTTGTTTGCTTGCGCTTGATTTTTTTTTAAATCTAGCTCCACAGATGATAGGTAAACTCGTAAGTCTGAACTCACAGAGAGTCTATTGCGGTATTTATGAGATATATTTCATATGAAAAACAGAAAAACCGATTTACAATATTCCACGAATCACAATAACACAAATATCGAATAAGATTTTCTCTTTTTCCGCCATTACTTTTTTTTTCCCCCCGGTTGATAACCGCTGTACTACACTACTACAGCAATCGTATCGTGTGATTTCAGACACCGGAATGGATTTGCAGTTCGGAGACGGCCGGGAATGCGTCAACTGCGGTGCCATCTCCACGCCGCTGTGGCGCCGGGACGGCACCGGGCACTATCTGTGCAACGCATGCGGGCTGTACCACAAAATGAACGGCATGAACCGGCCTTTGGTAAAACCCGCCAAGAGATTGGTCGCGTTCGAGACGGTGAGTCCACTGCACAATACATTTATTTCACCAGTAGGTATTCGCATAATATTATTGTGCCATTGCGCCACGTATCATCAAATAATTATGCCTGTAATACGCAGTATAGGTACGCAGTGGCTATAGAGATTACGATCGCCCGGAATCTCGACCAATATTTGGTCCAGAAAATCACGGTAATGATAAATAGCAAATATTGAGATTTTCGGGAAATGAATTGTTTTTATTCCACATCAATTATCATGCTATTTATCACTTACTTAGGTTAGGTTAGGTTGAGAATTTTGAAAAAACTATTGAGAATTTAGAAAAATAACCTTTCAAAAGTACCATCTAGAGGCGAATTACGATTCAAAAATTCGTTGGTCGTAACTTTTGGACAAGTATTTCTATACGAAAAAGTGTTTACAGAAAAAAACAAGAAACATCATTGTAAAAACATTAACTTGTTCACTCCACTCAGAATTTAAAATGATTATATATGTTTTTCTTAATCATTAATTGGTAAAAATGATTCACCTTTATTTTTATCTGTGTTTATATTATTTAAAGTGACATGTATACCTTCAAGACTTGCTGTATTTTTTGGTACTACTTTGCTGTGTGCGTCATAAATATTTTTACTAAATCGTTTTATAACATTATAATATCATATTTAAAAACATTTGAACTTTGCAATATTATGTAGAATGTAGTTGAATAAATAATTTTGTGTAAACGTGTGTTGGTGGAAAAAAGAAAGATTAATTTTGGTGGAAAAGGGAAAGGTGGAATTTGGTGAAAAGGGGTATTGGTCAAAAAGAGAAAGGTTTATTTTGGTGGAGAAGGGTCCCCAATAAATAAAGTATTGCCAAAGAACCCTTTCCTATATTTAAAACCAAAAATTTTTTATTTTGATTATTATTTAGTACCTATTTTATTACTAATTTTAAAAACTATTATTATTATTATAGTAAAGAATTTTTTTGTCGTAATATAAGTTCGATATTATTTATTTACATAAGTCATCTATAGCGACTAGGCTTATCACGATGTGATTTTCGAGCAAGGAATATAGGTGAAAAATTATTTTTGTTACCTTTGTAATTATTTGAAAATAATTAAGTAACCATTCCGTGGATCCCCGAGTAACTATTTACGAACATTCTAGTGCCTAGGGACTAGGGTTCCATGGTCTACTACTTACTAGTTATAAGTTAAAACCATTCACATAATAATATTATAGGTATTGGGTTAAGATTTTTTTAGCTCATTGTGGGATACACTGTTTTTTGAAATGTAGTATTAATTGTAAATTGATTAATGTAAATCGAGATACTAACGTTATTTTTACGAAACCAGAATCGGAAACAAAAATATAACAATAATTTTGCATGTGAACTCATAAATAATTATTATAGGTTATAATTATATAACAAAATAACACGGCTAAATTGCTTCAAAATATTAAGAATAAACAAGAGATTAATGCTTGTTTTATTTAATTTCTTCAATAAATATTTTTCCAAGGAAAAATCTAAGAGCATTCTTTGCAGGTCTCTTAAAATTCCTTTTTCATACTTTAAACAATGTTCTATTAGATTTACATGGCTTACATGGGTTTAATACACATAAAGATAATATGATGTAGCGTATCGGTAAATAGATTTAGAGTTATAAACTATAATCATACACAATAATATTATAACAACTGTACAGTTACGGATTAGTGCGCAATTTCACGGTGTATTATATTTCTGGCGTTTTCTTTATTTTTATTTCGATCATACATTATTATGTCATAGTCAAGGAAACTGGGAGTAGCACGCGACACTTATTATAATGTAGCGTGTTTAGACGTTACTTATTTTCATGTTTTTCGTCATGTATTTTCGTTGGAATGTCATATTATTAGGAATTATTAGGAAACGGTAAAACGCGCATTAGAGTACAGTCATTTGTTTCTTATTTTTGTGCCTTCAATTTTATCTGGAAATAAAATTTAATTACTTCAATAATTATATTATGTGCTCCGCATACTATTTTCATCAAAGTAAATTAATGAAATACTCTTTTAAAACATTTTAGATTTTGAGCAGAGATGCTTATGAATTTATCATGATATTTATTTTATATTTTTTTTCCGTTCGGTAAACATTTTTGCGTATAGAAATACTAATCATAAAAATATACACAACAAACTTTTAGATTCTAAACAAAGTGAAAAAAGAAAAAAGTATAGACAAGAAAGCCGGACATACTTCGCATTACGGATATTCTTCGCTCTTCGGGTCAGATACTCTTAGTGGGTGTATTGAAAATGACGACTTTTATTATTTTTTATGCTATTAACTTCCTTCGTTCAGAATGGTCTAATTGAAAAAATGATTTATCGTTTCTTTAAAATTCTACACATCCACCAAAAGTATCTGAACCGAGGAGCGAAGTACCCCCTAAAGTGCAAAGTACACACTATTATTATTTTACTTTTAACAGAAACTAAGTTATATTTATTACGTTGCCATAAAAGTCTAAATTAATTTTTAGGCATCAAACAGACGTCTCGGTCTATCATGCACGAACTGCGGTACCCGCATGACCACGCTCTGGAGGAGAAACAATGACGGCGAACCCGTGTGCAACGCCTGCGGTTTGTACTATAAACTTCACGGTGTCAACAGACCTCTGACTATGAGAAAAGACGGCATTCAGACGAGAAAAAGAAAACCTAAGAAACAGCCCTCGTCGACAACGGCTTCGTCTAACAACTCGTCCAGCATGGAAAACAATCGGCAATCCGCGTCCGCCGCCATGGATCTATTGGGTACGTAACGTAAGACCAAATTTATTGACGTTTGCGGCTAGTGGTTGTTGGTATTTAAATAAAATTATAATTTTATAATTATCATAAAACACAATCATTGATGCCTTTATTCGCTTTATTCGTGAACGGACTGGGCCACAGAAACACAGTTCCTAGTTATGTCCACTTAAAAAAATAGCCTACGTGAAAAATAAACCTAACAAAATTTATAATCCATTTTTTTTTTTTTTTTTTTATGCGTTTATATCAAATTTTGGAAAAACTATTTGAGAATTTCAAAAATGGCCTCTCAAAAATACCATCTAAACCTAGTGGCAGATTCTGGTTCTAAATTTGCTGGTCGAAACAAGTATTTCGATATGAAAAAGTGTTCACAGAAAAAAATTAAAAGCATCATTGTAAAAACACTAGCTTCTTCGTTCCACTCATAATCTAAAAAGCACTATAAATTATTCTTAATCGACAAATTCAATAAATAAATATTATACTTTATATTGAGCTAAAGGAATTGTAGAAAAACCGGTAAAGTGCATGTCAAACTCAAAATATAAAATGAGCCGAAATGTTTTAATATAGTACTATATAAGACACGAAAATTTGAATGACTTTTTTTTTTTTTTTACAAAAAATCATCAAATGTTTTTAAGTATCTTTCTTTTCAACTCAGTCATGGCCTTTTTTCTCTTTATTTGAGATAAATCTAGAGACCACAACCGCAAAAACAAATTGCCGAAGACCGCAAGTTTAACATGCCTGGTATACACCAATATTCTTGAACTTCATAAACTTATTGATGTGGCCATTTTATAAATGGTGGTTTTTTCGGTTTAAATCCACCCCCGCATTTATTTATTTCTAGGTTGTCATTTTCTCTTTGACTGTGTGTATACTATTTTAATGATAAATAATAAATAACTTAAAGGCTTTTTTCCAGCCTCTTTTGAAAATTTCAAATGTACACACGTGCACACATAGTTTTATTATCAAAGTAAATCATAGTTGGTTAGTGATCAAGAGGTTGCTCGTTTCGATGAGTAGTAAAAGATAATCGATTGACCCAGTTTGGTGATAATCTGACAGAAGTTCTTTAATAATTACAAACACTGAGTTCAAATCAACTTGTCGTAAAAATAATTTTATGTAACTATAAAAATATTATAGATAATAATTAAAACTATTTGCGTTGTATATATGATTGCGAAACGAAATAAAATACCTACTTTTAAATACGGTTCTGCATAACACCTGTACATGACTAGTAACTAATTACACAAATAAACGCTAACCCTCGAAGGAAAGATATTGGACCGAAAATATATTTGTTATGGTGTTGTTATATCTAACTCAATATTGATATCAATACTATGTTGTAACCAGGGGCGCCGGAACAATGGGGGCAGTGGAGGCAATTGCCCCCACAAAATAAATATCGCAGGGGCAGAGCCCTCACGACCTCACAGCCTATTTATATTTACATTTAGCTCGCAATACTTAAATATTATTCTATAATTTTGTTCAGCAAGTAATATTATATTATATCTGTTAATAATTTAAAATACCGAATATTAAATTAATTGACAG
>JAIPRM010008245.1:0-16135 GCA_025469315.1 Stegophylla sp. TES_Ste_2020
CCTTCGTTCAGAATCGTTTTACTGAAGAAATGATTTATCGTTTCTTTAAAATTTAATACGCCCGTCAAGAGAATACCACCTGTCGTGCGAAGTACACCCATCGTGCGAAGTATGTCCGGCTTTTTAAAAAATTAAAATAAAAAAAATTAAATTAGTTATTTAATATACAAATATACAAAGAAAGAAAAGAGGGTTCTAAAGACTAAACTCTAATTTAAGGGGGGTGAGGTTTTTTAAAATTTACACGGGGCGTAATATAAAAAAAAGTTTGGGAACTACTGACTTAGACACATTATAATTTTAAATAATAACTATTATCATTCTGAGTGCTAAAAACAAACTTTTTGAATAAGTCGTCCATTAAAATTCATGATTTGTAACCTAAGTACGTTTCATACATGTTTTACATTTGATTATTATTACATATTATATACATATATTAAGCCATTACATCGACTATATGAAAATAATTTCAGATAAAATAATAATTACAGAAAAAATGAAAATGAATTTTTAATATTCTTTGTGTACACATAGTATTTGTGGTTTTTTTTTTTTTATTTGAAAAAAAAAGAAAAACCTTAAGAGAATATCAATGCCGAATTTCGTTCTGCTCGTGGGCGGCTAAGTGCTTAATCCGTCGCCGACTTAGTGAACTATTTACAATTCCACGGAAATGGACGTCTTTGCTCGTTCACAAAAATAAATCCGATAGATACAACAACAATGCTCTGATGATTGCATCCGTAATGAATAAAAGATTTTTCAGCGTTCAATCATCTAATGAAGTTAAAAATACATTAAAATAATTCTTCTATTGCCAATCATTGTTCAAGACATTCTCAATCGTCAAACCCAGTCGATTGCCATCCGTCGTGTTGGAATTGGCATACAACTGGTGTTAATGTATAATAATAATAATAATAATATAAGTACGGAGTAAATACGATAAGCAACTGTAATAATATGAACCTAACCTAACCGAGAAGCAAAGAATAGCTATAATGGGAGATATGTCCGGATTTTTATTTTATAATTTAATGACTATAATAATGGTTTAATGGCAATGCAAAGATCCGTCTTCATGCAAGCAAAAAAATAAATAAATAAAATAACTCCATAAAAGTTAACAGAATTATTACATTTTAGTACGGTAGAATTATTATTTTCTAGAACGCTTTGAACTGATGTTAAAAAAGTCCATCTACACTAACACATATCCTGCCCCTATATTATATCTATATTATACGAAGCATGCTCGAGGGTTTTACTCTCCACCAATGAAGTATATAATAATCGTTTTCTGTTAATGATCATAATAGGTATGTATTGTGAGAGGCCGGTCACAGTACCCGCCCAAATTATTCTAATTAAACGCGGTACCTATATTTCATGTAGTCATGTTGAACACAATATTCACCATTTGTTTCCTTTGATACAGATGTGTGTTCGAGTTAAGTCTGACAAAGAGAATTGCGATGCGACCAACAAACAAAACGATGATAATTAAATTTTTACAAGCAATGCTGTTGTTGTTGGTCGATTTGAATTGACTAGTCTTCACGTAAAACGATTAAAACAATACAAACAGAGATAAATTGTATAGGTATTATATAGAAATCGTTCAGCGGGTCAAACGCATATTGTCGTGAGACATTTATTTAAAAATTAAAAAATTCATATTGTTGAGTATGCGACGCTAAGTTTTATTTATCTACAAATAATAATGTTATAAAAATGTTAACTCGTGAAAAATGCAAATTAGATTTTGCTACATGAAATTTCTAATTAATGAATTCTCGTAAAATGTCCAATTAACATTGATAATAATTTTATATTTAAATAAGCAAATAGTAGAAATTTATAGGTGGACAACCCCCCCCCCTTGAAAAAATCCTAGTTGCGTCACTGGCAGTCTGAGATTTGCGGACTCTAAGAACTTTTTGCACGCGTCGTGTAAAGGAAACGTGACGCCATTGTTGTATCGTCGTCAATGCGACGTGCGAATAGACACGGATAGTTTTCGTAGACCCGTCACGAATCTCACCGTCGCAGACCTCTCGTCAGAAAGTCCGCCCGTGTGACGGTCAGACGAGTCCCGAACTTTGTCCAAACAGAACAGTATAGACAGACGACCGTCACGGCCACCTTCGTCGGGCACACGACCAATGTGAATTATTACGGGCGAAATAGTTTTCACCACTTCGGTCGATTTATCTTCGGGCTCGACGAAAACCCCCCGGGGGGAGCCGCGGTATAAGGCCAACCAGTATTTGCACGACCCCAAAAGAGCAGGCTGACGTTCGGACCGAAAACCTTTGTGGTGCCGTGTGTCGTCAAAGAGATCGTGTATATTTTGAACAACGCGTAAACAATATCAAGTCGATGACGACGTCACGGTTTTTTAAATCCCCGAAATCCGTTGTAGATGATTGTATTAACGCATTAAAAAAAAAAAAAAATGTGTAGTCAAGAAAGCCGCACATACTTAGTACCATGAGTATTCTTCGCTTCTCGGGTTAGATGCACATGGTAAGTGTGTAGAATTTTAAAAAAACGATTAATCATTTTTTAAATAGTACGATTCAGAACGAAGGAAGTTAATAATATAAAGAAAAAATAATAGTCGTCAATTTCAACACACCTGTCAAGAGTATCTGACCCGAAGAGCGAAGAATTACTATGGTGCAATATTTCTAGTAAAAATATCTTAATAGTTATTTAAACAAATATGAAATTTTCTAAATTTCTAATTATCAGTAAATATTTTTAATAATAACTATAACATAATACAATTTATATAAAATCATGTTCGTATGAGCAAGATTTTAAATGGGAAATTTAAAACTGTTGCGTTAAAAACGTTTGATATCATTCCATTATGTACTGAAATCAAATACCGAACGAACGCAATATAATTAACGCTAATTAGTATCAAAACTGATGAGTTGAAAAAATATTATATTTTCAACTTATATTTATTACTCACCTAATTAATTATACCTTTATTAACTGTATTAGATAAAAGAAACTCGAGTGTGTATGAATATTTCAGTTTATAAAGCAGTTCATACAGATTTTTGTCAACGTAATTTAGCCTTATAAGAAATCTTTTGATTTATTTCTTATGCTTAAACGATTTTCATGCATTACATTTACTGTAAACGCGTTTTTTTTTTAATATATATGTTTTTAACAGAAGGATATGGATATTCTTACTCGTGTCAGTGTCGTAATTTGAGTTTTTAAAAAGGGGGAGGCAAATATTTTAACCAGCCGATAAAACTGAAAAATAAACCGCTACATGATTACCGTCATTTTGGCCGTCATAATAATTTAATAAATTATTATCAAACTTTTCGCAAACATTATTTATAACAACCAAAGAATACCGAAAGAAATATAAACCATATAAGATTGATTTGGTCGTTAAGTTTTCTTAAATTTTCTAATTTTCCGCGAAACTTTTTTATATTAGAGATTTTTATTTTTAAGAAGTTCTGAAAAGAACTTATTATTGAAACAATGTCAAAAGTGTGCGTATTATGTTTCGAAAATTTCAATTTCGTCAACGTCCGCTGCGTAAGGAACCGACCGCGAGTCTAGCGAGTAAGCTTATGAATTTACAATGGAGTTTATTTTTTTTTATTTTTTTTCGTTCTGTAAACACTTTTGCGTATAAAAATACTAATCCAAAAACCTCGATCAGCCACTTTTTGAATCAAAATTCGGTTCTTAATGGTACTTTATACTTAGCATTTTTCGAAATTCATTATATTTTAAAGGGTTTACACTTATTGCTTTAATTGGTACCCTCCTAACCCCTACTCTACCCTATCCACCTCAACCCTTACCCCTACTCTCTACCCTACTCTACCGCGGTTACTATGGTAATGTAGTGATCATGATAACGTAATAATTATTGTTATGTGATTATCTATCATATCTATCTAATCCATCAACTAATATTCCACATTGTTGAAGTCTAAATAAGTATATTTTTATAAATTATAGTCTATATATTATTCAGATTCATTAATATTTTATGATGTTATTCTGATTCATCAAATTTAATCATAAAAAATTTATTCTGGGCCATCACTCAGAAATCTTTTATTAAAAAAATGATTTATGATTTCTTAAAAATACATTACATCCACCAAGAGTATCCCAACCCAGGAACGAAGAATACTCATGGTGTGTATTTGTCTGGTTTTTTAGCTTTTAAAAAATCAGCAATCTTATGAGATTATTTACAAAACGAAATCTTTTCTTTTTCGTGGTATCAGCCGTGTTCAAACTTTAAACACGTACAGAAATAATTCATGAGGCCAATCTTTATGAAACTTTGAACACAAATGGAAAACATGTAGTGAATCTCAATGGTGTAATAAAATTTTAGTAGAATTCATTGGTTAGTTTAAAAGGATTTTTTGGAAATGTAACGACGTTTGCAATGTATATATGTATACAATACTTATAAATAATTAATGAAAAGGGTCACTAGAGTCCACGTTATTGGAGTTAAAACAAAATTAAAAGATTTCGTAAAAGGCCGAATATGTGGCCAATTTTTTCCTTTTTGTTATATCATATTTCCATTATTTAATTTTTAGGCCTCAGGATTTTGGTTTTCACGAACCAAGTAGTCAGCTAAATATTGCGTATAATTAAAATGCCTGTCGCAGAATGTCTCCTCACATAAAAGTAATTTTAAATTGCACAATGTTTTACAAATTACTACTGTATGCAGGTAATTTTATAAATAAATTATCAGTGTATTCAAAACTAAAATAACTACTCTTAGTTATTGACATTTATAGTATTATCGCTAAATAACTTTGTTGAAGAATATAAACTATAATCTACACAAACACATCATAGATTCATTTTACTGTAATATAAATGATATCAGAATTTTTGAATAGATTATAGAACACTGATTATGAATGGTTTTTTTTTTTTTTTTTGGTTGTGAGTTATAACACAATATTAATTTCAATTTAATTTATTGCATTTACGAATGTAATTTTAAAATAATTAACGCGTTTGACAATTAGATCAGTAAAATCTGTTTATATAATATTAATTATTCAATCTGATAAGACTCAACTTATTAGAGTATTAATTTTAAAAAATATGGATGAAAAAAGAAATCATTAAGTGTTATTATAAAAGTGAATTTCAATTGGAATTAGCGAAAGATAACATTGGGTTCATTGTTCATTGAGTTCGTGAATTGGCGGTAAACAAAGGTGTAAAATATATGATAGGCGAGAACAGGTGAAAACGAATAGAAATCTTTAGGTTAATTTGGAAAGCGTATAACACGTACAAGCTGAACATGCAAACATTTTGTAGAATCAAAACACTTGTATGTTTTTCATTACACGTTTAAGAAACGTGTTTTAAAAAAAAAATTTTCAACCCATCGACCTTTATTACAATATAATACATCACCCCAAGGTTTGTCTGGACTGTAATAATATTCGGTCGTCTCTGTTGCTCGTGTTTTATAGAGCTGTACATATAATAATATAGTCACGCCGCGGTTCACGAATCGAGCGGCATTATGACCGCGGTCCAGCTGATAGCGAATTTGGCACGTTTTTGGCCGATTCGGGTGGTTACAAATGTGCGGCGTTACACATAACAATATGTAATGTATGAAATAATGTAAGTATACTCTCAAAAAGGTTCACATTTCGAATCGTACAGTCCTGAAAAGGATTATCCGTAGGGAGGTGGAAACAAACGGAGTAAACTGATATTTTATGCGTTCCGATATAGTCGAGATTATTACGTAGGTGTATATACACGGAGTAATTTTTTAAACGTGTTCACCTTCAATTTTTGTTCTTAAAAATGCAAATAATAGGATTATTTTATTTCGAAATGTTCAAGTCACTATAATAGTCGTGTTTTCCATAACTAATTTTTGCCATGTCACTTTAAGGATGTCCTGTGGAGATAGAAACTTTTGTTTTTCAAATGATAACTCCCTATTTTAACTGAGGAATTTTATTGAGGTTATTTTTCTGTGAATTTTTATTTATTGAAATCAAAATTTGAACGAGTAGTTTTTAAAATATTCAAATGTAAATATTAAGGAAAATAGTGTTTTGGACACGTCATAATATTGTGCACTATTTTTCATCTTTTCAATAATAGAATAACGAACTTTTGATCTACAACCGTACATTTGATTCAGCTTAATCCTTTAATGTCTTCATAATTTTGAATTCTTGTTATTGTTAAGTTTTATATATTTTTTTTAATTTAAACATTTTTATTAATTTTTTTTTTTTTATGAAGGTCTAAATACTTCGAAAAAAAAAATAAGATAACTTATCTAAAACACATCTAATACAAAAAATTTAATTAAAGTGAATTCTACTCATGATAAAGTCGGGTTTTTCAATGTATTTTTAAAAATTTGAGTGGGTTTAACCCAAAAAAGCAGCCCGGATTTTTTCGGGCCAACCCTGCTTTTTAGGTGACATAGAAAAAAAAACGAGTTGTGGAAAAAATTTTTATAGTAACTCGAACATTTAAAAAAAAAATCCCAATTTTCGCATTTTAAGGGCAAAATAATGGGGTTGAACACGTTTAAAAAATCACCCTGTGGTTACAGATGGTCTGTTCTTACACGCACACGGAACAGCACACATTTTTCGGTCGACGATTGTTCTCTGCAGGTCGTTGTATTCGCGTTTTTCTTCGCCTCCGTTTTGCCCCCACTTATAAATATGGCACTGCACTGTCGTGCGCGGACACGCAATCCCTTTACACACCCGAGTCTGTTACACACACGCGTGCGGCTACATGTGTGAGCAATAAGTGTGTGTGTGTGTGTGTGCATGTCAGTTTCCGTACGGAATAACCCGAGCGAGAGAGGTCGACGGAAAAGGCGGAAAATCGCGAGACAAACGAATCGCCGCTTCCCGAAGTCCAATAACGGTTGTGTCGTCTTCGCACGCCGAGCACCTTGTTGATGACCGTAAAATTCTCTGTCGAAATACAAAAAAGCCATTTGTAACTTTGATTCGAACGTCGCGAAACGGCATTCCATCAACAACTACCTACTCCGTTGAAATATAGAGAGAAATTAATTTTCGACACGACCTATATGCAGTGCCGGATCTGGGGGGGGGGGAGGAAAGTGGGTACGAGGGCGCTCTTAAATTTAAGAAAAATTAAAAAACCTTAGTTTGGGTATATTAAAAATGTACAAATGTTTCAATTTTTTTCATTTAAAATGTTTAAACTTGAAAATAATTATCATAATGCTACATATTATTTAGGAATTTATATACATAACTATTTTTGTCTGACGTAAATAATATCTTAAAGTTCATTAAGAGTTCATAAAAGTTATTAAAATTACAGAAAAAAAAAATGTGTGTTAAAACACCCCCTCTTCTCACCAAGAACGGACCTTCCAGCTTCATATATGGAGTGCACAATTAAGGGCACTGCATTTTTACTTGCCCCGGGCGTCAAATGTTCTAGATTCGGCACTGCTTATATGAGGAGGCATTATAATATATATATATTACTGTAACTACAACACAAGTTTTGGTGAAACGAATTAAAAATAAAAAACAATCACTTTTTCAAAATGGCGTGACTTAAAACAATATCCAGTGGTGCCCGAACGAATAACGGCGTTATATTTCGTTTTAATTTCTAACTACTTCTGCCAGTTTAATTTCGTTGTAACATACCGTATAATATAATGGATATTATTATTTGAGATGAAACGCTGTAAATATGTATTACCATGTCGATTGTTTTGTGCAGTAAATTAAATTTTGGGTTTCGATTGCTTTGGAACTTTAGCGGAAAAGGATAAGTCAAATATTTACCACCACTGGTAATCTCACCAGAACACAATTTCTGCGAATCAATTTTCTTCGCTTTGTTATTAGTGTCTAATCCGATTATACTTCTATACTTGTATATATTATAACACATACACAACATATGTGTTATATATATATATATATATATATGTATTATGTATGTTTAAAATATTATATAAACATGAAGTTTACAGTCGACCTAACTATCAAGTTTCAATTGTTTAAATCCATCATAGAGTACTAAAAGAAAAAGAAAACATAAATTCATAAATAATCTAACCTTTTTTTTTTTCCAATAGTAAAAATATATATTACAATAAGCAAATTAGATTATATAATAAATTATTTTCTGACATCTGAAAAATTATCCAGTGATACGACTCTTGATGTGTTACGTTAGTGATTTAGCTATGGCGATGATTAATCTAAATCTAGAAGATCACGTCACTAGAGTCTTTTTAGACGACGAGGGGGAGTTTCCAGGAATTGCAGTCGTGTGCTGGCTTGTTTTTAATGAATTTGGGTGGTTAACTAATTTCGAATGAAACTTTTTATAGTAATAAGTAATTTAGAATTATATTTTATACCTACTAAATTTATAACTGTTTTAATGAATAGGTTCTTTTTTTAAGAATATAATTGGAAATATACTGAAATGTGGACGTAATTATGTAGAAGGAAATCGATTGAAAAAGCTTCTATTGTTTTAAGTTGAGATGGATAGGCACAGCCCCATATTTGGGCTCCACATAATCAAATTAGTCTTAACATTGGCTTATTAATAGGAATTTTGCTATGAAGTTGGAATTTGGATTTGAGTGCAGAACGTAATAGGTGTGATTTAATATTTAGTAACTTTTTTTAGGATTTTAGGTGAGGACCCCAGGTTAGTCTTTCATCTAATATAATACCTTTCCAGATATTTGACTTGAGTTAAGGAAGGGATAATAAGCTTCTTAAAGGGTAAGAATAAGCGTATTTTTTTTATTTATTTTTTGTTAAGAGTAAAAGGAGCTGATTTGTTTGCATTGGTTTTGATTTTCCAGTCAAGATGGGGTTAAAGATTACTGTACGCTATATTCGGGTCACTGTTGGAGGATAGAATATAATATGTACATCGGCGTAGGTAGCTAAGATAATGTTTTGTGTTTGAGAGATATCAGAAGTGAATAATCTAACTTAATACAAAAGCTACAGAGCACATTAATGAATGGAGTATAATTACCTTTTTGAATATTCAACACACAGAAGACCATGAATTACTGATTTGCATATATATTTATAGGCGTGTACCTGTTTATTAGTATATTTATCAAACGAAGCAATATAATTAAATATTTGATTAGTGTTCATTCTGATTCCACACCGATGATCTGAAAACTAAAAAATATTCTTATTTCGTCATGTAGAACGGTCATTAAAAATTGACGATACATTAATCAATGTCATTAATAAACAATTTATTATTAATATTTTTAATGGTTTTGTAAAATATAAAGGTTAAAATGTACAATCATTTTTAAGTACTACAGTGTAATTAAAAACATATTGATATTAAATACTTCTTAAAATAGTCAGACTCGACCATCTTTAAAATCTACTATGTAAACTCAAAATCTTTTAAGTATTCAACTTCCTAGTTAAATGATTGTTTTCTACATAATAGTAGCAAAGAAACGATTTTAACCATTTTTGCGCGAATAATTATCATAATTGAATAAGTATAAAATATAATAGGTATTAAATTCGAAAGTGATTCGTACGTAAACACCAGAAGATAATACATTTTCTATTAAATAATAATTAAATGGACGAAATGTGTTTGAACCGGAAACATCACTGCAGGTAAACATGCCATAACATAATTAACACTATTTTTAATAAGCTGACAGCTTGCCGCAAATTTGACATTCAATCCAACAGGGAAAACTTTGGATGTACCTCTATACATCAATATCCCAAAATATTCTCCGATTACTAATGACAACAGTCTGTCGTAGTGGCGTTACACAGTGCACAATACGCAGTACAACTATGGTGACCAGATGTACTTATTTTTGTAGGACAATACTCTTTTTAGTTGCATTGTACTAGTGTCCTCAACAACATTGTTGAGTACATAAATTTATCCTTTTTTTATCTTTTTTTATAATACTGTGGATTAATACATACTTACAATAAAATCGTTCATAATTTATTTGGTTATTTGCTTATGTTTTATAGTTTGATCTAATGCATATTTTGTATAATCTGATATTTTTCTTCTTTGACATAAACCTAGTAGTTACAATATTGGTGTATTTTTTACAGTTATTAATAAGAATAATTAGTTGGATCACAGTTAGGTAAGTTTGTAAGTTAGATGCGATTATAATAGATAGAAAAGGTTTTAATTAAGAAATTAATTAAAAATCAAATGAAATATTTTAACTTTCCCCCAATCAGAACAATACATTATATATTATAAATAGCATTGTATTAAGGATCAAAATTTACCAGAATAATTCTCACCCTTGACAATATGACCATATAAAAAAATTGCAATTAAAAATATTTTCTTAAATTTGGGAATTATAATAAATAGATAATATTTATTACACAAAGAAAAACCTTGTGTTGTCGGAGACAACTGATTAACATCATATAGATAATATGTATGTTAACACATTGGCCGATTTCCTCAAGAAAGGGTTTGAGAAAAAAACTATATTTTAATGCGTACTTATTTTTGTATTTCTATATCTGGTCACCATAGGTATAACACACGGTCACTTACTTAAAATAATATTTGCATTCTATTGTAATTACAAGTCATATGTATTATTCGGCAAACCATATTGCCTCAATATTATATATTTTAAAGACGATGCATTTAACGGTAAAAAAAATAAAATGGATGCCATATGGCTTTATAAATAAAATAATATTTATGCCTCGTATGCGCAGCCGTATGTTATATTTATATTTTATTTATCGTTCTAAACTTTAAATGCAAATTTTTGTTTATTCGTTCGTGTAATTTTTTTAGAATAATGAGTTTACTAAAACTTGTAAATAACTTGGATTTTTCATTCGACAACTTTCAGACAGTAATCCGTTTGATGGGCGTCTTGAACATTAAATTATTTTCAGATAACATATATCCATTTCGTACGCTTTTTGATTTATTACAAAATTTTATCTACAGACATATTGAATTAAACTTGTACCAAAGTTTTGAAAATAATAAAATGCATGAATTTAGTTTTCTCGTTATTATTCACGCGTGTAAATATTATAGCAGAAAATGCATTAGAAGTCACGCAGCGTCAGAAAATAATAAAAAAACAAAAAACAAAAGACAAATCTGCCAATCGATTTCTCCGATATCGTAAAATTTCTAATTAATAAACAATAATAAAAAAGCCCTCTTAACAAATGTTGGCCCCAAAAAATTTTTGAATTTCGTAATAGTTACTCGCATTTTTTAAATAATAATTTCGAATTCAAAATAACAAATACATAAAAAGCCATTGAAATAATATTCAAAACTTATTTCTCGAAGCCACCCTAACGATCGTTTTAAGAGTTTCCGTCTTACTTTAGTGAGTTTAAGTTTAATTTCTATAAGTATCAATCATAATATTGTTTGTGCGTGATTTTCATTGAGCTTATATTTTAATTTTCCGTAAAATATGGATTATGCAGTACTGCCAAACCCGTAATTATATTATATTCCGTATTAAGAGATTACCAGAAGTAATCATTTTGTAATCTTAATTTGAATATTAGTAGTACTACTATTATAATATATAGTAACCCATCACTATTATTATGACGCTATGCATGTTTTTTAGTTTTATATGAGAATAACCCAAAAATCACGTAACCTATAACAATATTAAATTTACTTCCGACTTCTATATAAAGAAAAACAGGTATATAACTTAACGTAATAACACAGCAAAAACGTTAAAACTGAGTTGATATTAAATTACATAAAAATTACAGAATATAAATGTTTATAGCCCGAGAACACGAGTACAGTGGGTAATTTTCATAGTGATTTGAACCTAATGGTTTGTAAAGAATATCGTTTTTGTTGGGGGTGTTGTTGACTTTAAACATTTATGTAAAATGAAAAAACATATTTTCAGAGACGATCATAATTTTCACGTTATTTTCGGTTTCAAATCTATATTGAATCTGTTTATGCAAAGTATTCACGAAGTTTAGGAAAAACCTAATGCTATTTCTTACAAAGTATGTTTTCAATAAATATTTTTTTTTTTTTTTATATAAAATATAGAAAACAGAGCAAATATTTGAAAATCGTTAAATTGACAGTTACATTGTTCTGTTTAATAGTAACCTTTTTTTTTCAAATTTTTTAGTCTTAAATGTTAATTACTTAGTAATAAATACTCTAAAAAAATTAATAACGCGTAAATTGTACTATGTAGTTATTAAAAAAAAATAATAACCACGAACTTCTTTTTTATTTAAGTACATTTTCCTTGATTTAAGATTTTTCACCACTTGACTTGTTTTGCATTATAATAGATTATATTATATAACACTGGGTTTACTGAGAATCGTCGAAGCTTTATGTTATTAATCAATCACAATTCACAACAATATATATATATTATATATTTTATGAGCAAAAACTTCGACGTAAACAAACAACAAAATTTAAGGAGTCAACTGAACCGAAAATCGCTACACAATGATTTTATTATTTTAGGTACCTCCAATACTGTTGTAAACAAATAATTCATTTTCGATACAATTTATTGAAAACAAATATAATAAATTATATTTTTGACTCTACAATCAAATGAAAAAATTATTTATAAACTTTTGTAGTATTATATTCTAATAGATACGTCGTATAAATATGAAAAATAAATAAAAACGAAGCTGTTCTAAATTATCACAAACGGAGATATAAAATAATTTTACAAAAATATTCATGGATAGTGGATGATTCCTGTATAAGATTTATAATTTATATACTGAACAGAAATACTAAGTAATCTTTAGTATCCAAGTATCTTTTGTTTCATTAAAATATGCAAATTTTAGGAAACTTCGATTCCGTCGATAAACCCTGTTAAAGAATAAAGGTAAACACGGATATCAAAAATCACCCCACCGAATCTGTACATTCTCAATTTATAATTCTAATTTTATCGTGCGAATAATCCCTTAATATTTCACCGGCGAATCCAAGACGGTTTGTGTCATTTTGATAGGTATTACATGATCATTATTTTCTCAACAGATTAAATTGTGTTCAAAAATTTTCCATAGCGTTTAGATAGTTTACAAGTTTCAAAATTTTTTCGATTAGATATTGATATTTCTGGATTTAGAATTTAATTATTTAATTTATTTACAGGAATTGAGATTCACCAGCGAAAATTCCATACAGATAAAACTTAGTATCTGTGCAACAATTATATTATTAGTGACATATATTATGTTAGGACATTTACACTGTATTATAACCGAAAAATATGCATTAAATTGATTTTTTTTAATTATCAAACTGACACACATTTTTACAGAAAAGTCGATTGTTTTATGTATTTTACAAAAATATGAGTCTATGAGCGGTATAAACGGTGTAAAATAGAAGCTATTAACGGTGTACAGTTATAAAAGCAAACAACTGGACGGTCGTGAAGCAATTAATAATGAATCTATCATTAGGGTTTTTCGACCGTAGAAACGAAAACGTTAAGCGTACCCCTCAGCCCCCCCCCCCGTCGTCGTCGTTCTCGCCAAATTCGACTTGTCCTAACCGAAAGCAGTCAATTGTTCTATCGCATTCGTTGGCCCAAAACCGTACATCGACACTTAGCTAATATCGAAAAGTGAAAAGTGAAAAAGAAAATAAAACCCATAGTCACAGATATGAGAAACACACATCCCGTCCGTGCCAAATCCGACGGAGTGGTGTTCGCTTTTCGACGGTTAATGCCAAAACAATAATAATAATAATAATAATGAGAAAACAAATTCGACTACTCGACTCAGTAGTCGTTCGCACGCGCGCGCTCAGTTCACGACGCGTAGTCGAGGAGAGCAAAGTAAACACGATGCGAAACACCGGGTAAGCGTACACCGATAATAAAAAAAACTAGGGCTAGGGATTTATAGGAGTTAGCATGTTTTTTCGAAAATCATTCGAAACATAGCTAATTAATATAGAAATGCGTTTCATAACACCAGGAGTTGTATATACAGTTCTCTTTAATTTGCACATTTAACTCTCTTATCAATATGTAAGTGCATATTTCACCTATTTTTCAATATTTAATTTAAGTTTTCTTGGTATTGGAAAATTTTCCGCTGATTAACTGAAGAGATTGAATATTATTATTTAATATTTTCAATTGTTTAAATGTAAGCTTAAAAAAAAAATAGAGATTAACAAAAAAAAAAAAATTTCATAAAGAACAGAAGAAGAATTAATAATACATTTTTAAGTATATTATACAATACAATTTTTAAATACATAGAATTTTTAATCAAAAATTAATGTTTTATAGGAGATTATTTTAGCATTTTTGCGTATTTTTAGAGCATGAATTAAATGCATATTTTAAGTTTTTTATTAGAGCTATAAGTCCCTAGCCCTAAATTAATAACATACCTTAGTGAGAATATAACGAGATGACGACGTTCAGCAAAAGATGTGTATCGAGTTCACGCGGCCCGGGGCTAACACTTTATGCCACCTCTTCCCACCCCCCTCGAAATCGAATTCTATCGCGTACAATAAATTAATCGTTAAAACGCGAGAAACGAAAATACATTAATGTAAACAATATCTACTCGATATAAATTCGTAATTCAAAAAATTTGGACGTTATAAAATCGTAATGATAAAACGAGTAAGTACTTTAAAAAAAAAAAGTTTTATTTTTCTGCGAATGGCATTTTTTCAATGCTGAGAACATTAAAACCGTTCAAACGCGCGATTATGAGAAATTTTTAATCCTTTTCAACGTCGATAAACTATAGGCCTTTAATCCCAACTACTTATCAGCTGAAATGTGTATTAAATAATGTTGTTTGTACTTTTTAAAATTTCAACGTAAAAGCTTTTTTGATAAAATATAATATCTGTATTTAAAAAATGCCGAACATACTTCGCACGATGGGTGTTCTTCGCACGACTGATGGGATTCTCTTGACGGGTGTATTGAATTTTGAAGAAACGAAAAATTATTTCTTCAATAAAACAATTCTGAACGTGGAAAGTTAGTAATACGTATAAAAAATAAATGAGAAAAAAAAATGTTAGAAAAATGTCCAAAAATTTTTTTTTTCACATTTTCAAAATTTTCATGCGCCAAAATCTTTCTTTTATGATTTTCTGTCTATGTTTAAATTTTCAAATAGTTCGGATCAAAAAATGATGGTTTCCTAGTCGTTTTTGTCAAATTTTGGGTAGTTTTTAAAAAAAAAAAAAAAAATTGAAGAATTGAGAAATTCAAAAGATGACCTCTCTAAAGTACAATCTAGAGGCAAATCCGGTTTCAAAAAGTTACTGATCGAAACTTTTGGACAAATATTTCCGTACGAAAAGTTGTACACAGAAAAAAATAATAAACATCATAGTAAAAAAACACTAGCTTCTTCACTTCGTTCAGAATCTAAAACAACGAATTCGTTCGAAATTTTAGCGCCTTCGAGGACGATAGGCTTTGTTCTGACACACGTCTCAGCGTTCGAAATTCGGACGTCTATAGATTTTGTGCGCACAGGACGGGGGGGTCTAACGATCGCGTGGGGAACGATGACTGTACACCGTCTACGGGCCTCTGTATCTATATGGAGTACACGTCATTAATATCTATATCGATTCGTCTGAAAACCACCGGCTAACCGTGCAGTGTAATACGTTTCGCGCGCGCACTGACGTGTTCATCGACGCGACGACGACGGGTGCAGTGTCTCAGCATAGGTCACCCGACACGGTCATTTGGGGGGCGGGAGGGGCAGGCTATGGCGAATGCCCCGTTCTAATAAATTTTGAGAAAAGTCGGTGTAATTCTAAGTTGGATGATGCGTTACAAAAAAGCCGGACATACTTCGCACGATGGGTGTACTTCGCACGACGGGTGGTATTAAATTTTAAATAAACGATAAATCATTTCTTCAGTAAAACGATTCTGAACGAAGGAAGTTAATAATATAAGAAAAAAAAAATTTTCGAAAAATGTCCAAAAATTTTTTTCACATTTTCAAAATTTTCTTGCGTCAAAATCTTTTTT
>JAIPRM010008246.1:0-12086 GCA_025469315.1 Stegophylla sp. TES_Ste_2020
TTTTTTGAATTTCTCAATTCTTCAATTTTTTTTTTTTGGAAAAAACTACCCAAAATTTGACAAAAACTACTCGGAAACCATCATTTTTTGATCCGATTTTTATGAAAATTTAAACATAGATAGAAAAACATATAAGAAAGATTTTGGCGCAAGAAAATTTTGAAAATATGAAAAAAAAATTTTGGACATTTTTCTAACATTTTTTTTTCTCGTTTTATTTTTTATATTATTAACTTCCCTCGATCAGAATCGTTTTATTGAAGAAATAGATTTATCGTTTCTTTAAAATTAAATATACCCGTCAAGAGAATCCCACCCGTCGTGCGAAGTATGTCCGGCTTTTTTAAATTTTTTTTTCTGTTAACACTTTTTCGTATAGATATACTTGTCCAAATCAGCAATCTTTTTAAACCGGATGTGCCTCCTGTCGGTACTTTAGAAAAGTAACTTTTTTGGATTTCTCAATTGTTAAATTTTTCTTTGGAGAAAAACTTCTCAAAATTTAACAAAAAATACTTGAAAACAATCACTTTTTGATCCAAACTTTATGAAAATTTAAATATAGATAAACAATTATATAAGAAAGATTTTGGCGTAAGAAAATTTTGAAAATGTGAAAAAAAATGGACATTTTTCTTACAATTTTTTTATTTCATTAAATATTTTTTCCTTTAATTATTAGACGAAAAAAAAAAGTAAAGTAAAGTATAAACAAGAAATCCGGACATACTTCGCACCACGGATATTCTCCGCTCTTCGGGTCAAATACTCTTGGAGGGTGTGTTGGAAATTTGACCTATTATTATTATTTATTATTAATTATTGACATTCGCTATTCAGTGAAATAGGTAATAGAGAATGTTAAATAGTCATCAGTTTTAAAATATTTTTAAACTCATTTACATATATATCATGGAATAAAATAAGTATTCAATTATTTTCTCCATGGATGCCCCCAACTTTTTTATCTCTCTCATTCAATATCGGTTTCATGATCTCTCTTTCTAAGCACAGTCCATTTACTTATATGCATAGATAATAAATTAATGGATAGGACATGCTCATACTAATCTTATGTGAGGCGATGTTCCCAGAGGGGCAATAAAAGGGGAGGAAAACTGAGGTGATTTATCAGTTATTGCAAGTATCTATGCAGCTGTTTAAACAAAAATAATTAGTTTAATTATGGAAAAAAAAACTAAAAAGAAAAAAAACGCCTCACTTTTGAATCAATCCTGGAACACTGATAAAGTAAGAATAGCCTATCCATATCTTTATTATCTATGCTTATATGTCTATGATTTTTTCAATTTTTTTCCCCCTCCATGAAATTTCGGGAAAAGTACCCCAATCTCATATCAGAGAGTGACCACCAAACCTACTCTTATCAATGGATATGGACGACGACGCCATATTTCGCTTAATTTTTCGTCCAAACATTATTATCAGCACATCATATTATGTGTACTATCAGTAATAAAACAATAACTTATTTTTTCATGTAAATTATTTGATAATATTGTTTGCGACGAAATTTTTGTCATTGAAAATACAGGAACCAATCAGAGATGACGCCACCAGTAGACAGTGGCCACTCTCCAATTTCAACTATCACTAAAACGCCTAAATTGTATACAAACCTAGTTTTCACATAATGTCACCATAATAAATTCTTATCAACAAGAAAAATGTATGTTGTATGCCTTCATAATGCGTACGTTCATTCGACCATACCTACTTTTTAAACTTAATCGTACGGTCCGTGATCATCGTTTTAGTTATCCTTTTGTTTGTGATGAGTTTTTATATCAATATATATTATATAATATTATAATATACAGTGTGTTCACGAAAAGAGGTACCACTGAATATTTCAATTCGGATGACCTTGTATTGTGAAATAGGGTTTTCGTCAAATGAAAGATAGTACTTAAATACACATTCTCAGATAAGTTTCAAATTTTTAACACTTATTGATACACGGCGCATGCGTGGTACATCTTACTTTTTTTCAAATGGAAACACCAATTTTTATTTTTCTACGTAGTATTCGGATAGAGTATTTTTTTTCCAAACGATTTTCGAATAAAAAGTTTTTTTTCGAATTACAAAATTGGTGTATGAAATTTAATAATTTGTTTCTGTCGAAATTTACTAAATTCAACTTGCTGTTACTCGAAAATCGAAATAATATCTCCTATACTGTCAAATGCCTGTTTGTACACAGATGAGATAATAAAAAAATAACTTCATTCGACGAAACCTCCATTTCAATAAAATGTTTTCAAGAAATAATAAGTTGAATTTTTAGTAAATTTCGTCAGAAACAAATTATTAAATTTCATACGCCAATTTTGTAATCGGAAAAAAATACTTCATCCGAATTTGAAAAAAAAAATTGGTGTTTCCATTAAAAAAAAGTAAGTTGTATCGCGCATGCACTTTTGAAACTTATCTAATATAATGTGTATGTAAGTATTATCTTTCATTTGGCAAAATCTTATTTCAATACAAGGTCATCATCGAATTGAAATATTCAGTGGTACCTCTTTTCGTGAACACACTGTTTATTAAAACTACTGATATCACCTTATAATTCTCTAATTATAAATAATGTATAATAGTGTTACGCACACGATTGTATACAGCTGGTACGATTTGACGAATGCAATAATTATTGTTCTGTTGGATCATTTTTAAAATTTTTGTTTTTGGAAGTTATATTAATTTTACTACAAAATTGCGCTACAGCATTAACGTATAATTTTTTTTTTTTTTTTGGGGTCCCAAATTTTCAAATTTAAAATTTTATATTACACAGTTTTAGAAAAAAAGAAAAATACAAAATAGCCATTTTGTAACTCTGATTTTTAGAAAATGTTGGTTCTTAAACTCCTATAAAGGTTAATTTTTCTAAATTTGCGAATAATTTATCAATATTGTTAAATGTGCCTTAATATCACCAACGTATTTGATAAGATTATTAAATAAAAGTTCTTGAAAAAAGAATAGATTAACCTATTTATTATTGGAGTTAAAAGCACCAATATTTTTCTAAAACTTGGGTTTACAAAATGGCTATTTTGAATTTTTTTCGATAACTGTAGGTATAAAATTTCCAATTTGAAAATTCGAGATCTAAAAAAAAAAAAAAAAGTGTGTACTTTATTACTGTAGCAAAATGCTATAGTAATAATAATTATAAAGCTTGAAAATAATTAATAGAACAAAAGTTATTTAATTTGCCAAATCGTACAGAGACACCCTGTATTCTATGATTGGTTAACGAAGACGAAAAAAAAAAAAAAATAAAAAATGAAACACGAATATTTCCCGTCAAATACGATCGTGGAGCGCTCCCATAGGATTTATTTAATAACTATGGTATGGATATACTCAATCATTATTATTAATCAATAATTATATTATTTGCAATATTATGATTGATTAAATAAGCATAATATAACATAGTTCTATATGATGTTATACTACTACAATCGTGTTTACGCATACACTATGTTTTGTTTGCAGTAGCATACACAGGAATTTCTTACGAGGGATGTGGGGTTGGTATGATACGGAGGTGGAATAAGAAGTAAATCCAGTCCCAAAATATTTTGAAACTTGCTGAAGGGCATTTATGGTATTGGAGTGGGGGGGAGAGTGAGGAGGAGGAGTAAATCAATGAAATAAACAGGATAGTACTCGAATTGATTATCCTAATTGTTCCAATGAACCCAGACAACAATTTTAATAAGAAGAAAGAAAAATTGTTTCTTGCTTCACTCGAAACGTTTCTTTTTAAACTTTTTCGTATCATTATCCTAATAATAATTTCGGTACTTGTAGGTTATCTCGCGACTACTTGCGATTTAATCACAAATTGGTTATCTCGACTACCTACCAGATTTATATTATGATAATAATTAAAACCAAAAAGTAATAACATTAAATAATATTTTAATTTTTAACATTACTTATTAATTATCATTGACCATTGTAACAAATATTAATGATGATTATCAATAATACTATAATCTACACCACGGTCTTACACAGATAATATGTATCTGTGATAATCTATAAAATCACAATAATTTCATGGCATAAATGAAAGATAATACTATTTCTATCATGAATGCCCCCAACTATATCCATCTTTCTCACTCAAAGTACATTTCAAATTCTAATAGGCAGGTGACGAGGAAAGCGCATTCCCATATATTTATTATGTCTATGGAAAAAATATAACCCAATCTAGCCAACTTCAAATGAGTTCAAATTTTCAATTCAGAATTTTGTATTCCTAAATGCACCGCCTTGAAATACAAAATTAATTATGTATTCAATAATTCCCTCTGTTTTGTATTTTATTGTTGTGTTTTGTAATATATTATTGAATATAATTTGTTCAATAATATATTATTGAATAAATGTATTAAATACATATCTATGTCGGTACCATTCGAATAATTTGTAAAGAATTTGGGATTCTATGTTGGTACAGTTGGTCGATATCGCTGGTTTTTTTTTCTCCATGAAATTTCGGGAAAAGTACCTGATGTCACTCTGATATAATATACTAGGTTCTCCGGTTAAAATGATTCCAAGTAAACAAATATTACAAATTGCTTGGTGCAAAAAAAATTTATGACCTACGGTTTTTTTTTTCCATGTACGAAGAATGATTTGAATAAATTTAGTACATTTTTTAAGAAATGTTTATTGGGCTGCATCAATAAAATATATACTTATAGGGAAACACGAAAGAACAAAAAAAATCCAGCGGATTAAGAATAAAAATGTTCTTAAGTTTTAACTAAAAAAAAAAATCGTTCGTTTACGTGATAAAAGTAAATTTCACACAAATCCTAGCCTATTTTGTCGAATTTCGTGAAGATTTTCCCAAATTTTAAGAAAACTATTGAGATTCATTAAAAATAAATTCTCTAAAGTACCATCTAGAGGAAAATTATGATTCAAAAAGATTTTTTACAAAATACATGATAAAATAGACATTAGAAATTATGTGTGTTTTTGTACAACTATATGAAATGTCATGTAATGAAATATTCCATAATACATGAATTTTTCGCGTTTTTATAGCTGAAATGTGCAGTAATATTAAATTTTTCAAAATATGTGAAAATATGCAAAAAAAAAAACATCACAATTCATCTCTAGATTAGTTGATTCGGAGACATTGCTGACAAAATCAGTAATGAGAAGCTGCATATAAATTCTAGTCCAAACAATAATTTCTTATTAAAAATATTTATCAAAACCGTCCAGTTTGTTGCAGCTTATTTCAAAAAAAAAAAGTTTGAAAATTTTGTATTTAAGACATGTATAGTACAGGACAACATCTGTTGGGTCTACTAGTAAATATATATATGTGATTTCAATACTGTTACAATACTTTAATTATTCGTATTTATATAATATCCAATAAAATAAATACCAACACTGTTTAAATTTATTTGTTCAAACTTAAAATTTAACATAATCCACTAAAAGACATAAAAGGCGTCAATTCATTATTATTATTATTTTATGTACATTTATTTTATTCTATATATTTACATACAATTTATGTCTAAAAATGTTCAGTATAATGTTTCAGTTTTCAGTTGGAGAGGTTATAGGTAAGGACTGAATTATATATATATATATATATATATATATATATAAGCATAATAATAATATAGTATATTATAACATACTATACACAATACAATAATATAATAATAATATACTATATAATATAGGCATAATACTGATTTAAAATATGTTTTTAAAGCTTCTGAAGTTACTAGTGTTTAAAACTCGTACAAAAAAAATGTAAGAAAGACAATCTCGTCGTTCAAAATAAATTAATTAAATGAAATTGAAAATATTGAAGAAAAAGGCTGGACTTCAGTCGCACCATGAGTACTACTCTTCACTTCGGGTGAAACTTGGTGGGTATGTAATATTTTCGAAGAAATGATAAATCCACAGAAAATGTTTAATATCTCGGAAATAGAAAAAGCTCAAACGACGGGGTCACGTGCACAAACGATTGGATAATGATCAAACTCTGAACTTTGAAATGGGTGTGCTGAGAATGTCCCCAGCACCTCCACGAAAAAAACTTTCGATATCTCAGAAAGGAAATAAGCACAAACGATAGGTTAAGTTTGGACTTTAAACTCTGAGGTGGGGGTGCTGGGGAAATGGAGCTGCGCTAAGGTCTCTTCAAGATTATTCCAAACTAGCAACTTTTTTATTTTCTTCGATTTCAAGAACTTGTCACCCTTAAAAATTTTCCAAGCAACTGCCCCCTTTCCCCTCACCTTTAACAAACACGTTTTTAACTGTTTCCATCGCAGACCGTACATGCGCAGCATTCCTTATGTAACGAAGATGGAAATCGAGAAATTCATGCTGCCTATAATCATAGCAAAATCTTTTTTTTTCCCACACTTTTAAACCTGGTTAAGTGTAAAATGAAAATGAGCTTGTATGCTGTGAGTGAGACGTACGCATCTGTACACAATAATTGTTTTACTGTATATTATGTGTCCCATAACACTTTTGTTAATCCATTCAATTCTATTCATTCGGTTCTTTCATCGCCATTTGAATTTATAGTTTTATACTATCTAGTATATCTATAGTGCGCCTAAAATATACTTAAGCCGACTATAGCGAGCAGTGTGATGCTGGAAGATGTTTTGTCAGTGAGACTAGTCTCATAAATATAATATAATATTATATACCATACGGCGGCGAATGTACTGTGTAATAGAATGATAATCCATAAAATAATATAAATATAATAGAATATTATTTTTGTACAACAATAATATTATTGTTGTTTTTATCGTTGAGGGTATAATAATTTACCATTTAAACCATAGCGTCCCCAATGATGTATATTACAGCAACTTGTAGGTAGGCTAGAGTGACCATACGTCTTGTTTTATACAGGATTGTCCTTTATTTCGGCTCTGTGTCCTGTTGTCCTGACAAACTTCTCTCATGACGCTTTTTGTCCCGTAATTTCAAGTCTGTCCCATATTAATCCCGTTTTTTGACTTGCTGTTGATTTAAAATTTTTGTAATTTTTGAAATGAAATTATTAATAAAAATAAAATAATGTAAGAATCTAGAAATCTTTTGGATACCATTAGATCAATTATAAGCATAAAATGAATTAACAAGTTTTTTTTTAGAAAGTAAAGTATACAATGAATAAAGGATTTGAATAAATTTTAAAAAGTATCAATTTAGTTTCATTATGTTATTTTATGTTTTTCAAAATAATGTATTTATGTGTTTAACATATATATGTATATGTAATAAATACTTATTTATTTAAAAATATTATGAAAAATATTTTTGTCCTGTATTTTATTTTCTTAAATATGGTCACCCTAAGGTTGGCAAAATAAGAATGAAAAAAGTTTTTTTTGTTTCATAAACATTTTATTTCTAATCTGATAGAAATTTTCTTTGACCAGTATATTTCTTGCCTTTTTTTATCAACACAGATATTATAATTTTCATAAAAAAATTATATCAATGAATAATTCTTTACAAACGTTGGAAATTAGAATTATTGCTGTTCCAGTGACGGGTAATCTAAATAATCTCAGATTTCTTTTCCTCCTTATTACGTAACATATACAATATACGTATCATTTACACGCATAATGAAATGGACACATTCACACATTACACTTATTCTGTTATTAAATAACAATAATTAATAAACATACTGACAACTATTATTGTATATTAACTGAAGCAGCTCCACTCAGAATCGTTTTAATGAAGAATTGATACATCGCTTTTTTTTTTTTTTTTTGTACAAATACAATACACCCATCAAGCACTGTTTCGGCAGTGCAACACGATTGTACACTTTTCACCTTTTTATATTTGAGCAAACACAACACAGTTGTGAACCTTTTACTTTTTTTTCCTCGAGAGCTTATTGATAATTACCGATTTAAATGTATCAGTAAAAGCAGTGCGAAGTGGACGACAGGACAAATTGCCCGGTCACCACCAAACTGCTGACTTCGCACAGCAAGCCGAGGGATATTTTTGATGTGCGGAGCGAAGTTGAGACGTCGATAAGCGTAGTGAATCGCCAAACACACTGTGTTTATAACCTACGACGCTTGTAGACATACCTGTACCGACTTGACCAGAGTAGCTTGCACCAGAGTAAAACCCATAGAGCGCAGACCAAAACAGAGAAAAACGTCAAACCCAAGGAGCAAAGAATAATCACAATAGTACGAATTATGTCCGGCTTTAATAATAATTTTTTAACAAATAAAGATAATTAAAAAAAAGAACATATTTTACTTAAATTTCAAATACATAACGATTGTTATTCTTTTAATTTCTATTAGAATATAATATAATAAAAAACACGTAGTTGCCATGTAAAAGTCAAAATTCTTACCCGTTGATTTTAAAATAAGAAACAGTGAATTAAGAATGGTATACCTTTAAAATTTATGAATCTTATACTTTTCTTAATCGTATTCAAAACTCCGAATTTTGAAAATATTTATAAAAACGCTAAAAAACGTGTGTTGCCGAACAAATTAAACACACTATACGTATATATTATAATATCATATAAATAATTGAATCACATATTAAATTAATTACTGATACGAATAAGTACTCATGATCTTAAAAAATTTTGAATATAAATTTAATATAGCAACTTGACAAATTAATAATATTGTTGTGTTAAAAAATGATAAAAATGATATTAAAATACAAATATTTAATTTATAGCGCGCTCGTAGGACTTGCCATCGTATTTGGCTAGGTAATCTAAATAAGCAAACTTACTTCTACACCCCGAAGAGCTCATGTATCTAATTTTTCCGAAAACATTTTTTTCCTTACATTGAATATCATGGAGACCAGCTATTGCCCACAAAACCCCAACATAACCGTTTGGGTCATGAGCATCTATGCTATATTTGTTATTGAGATAATTTGCAATATCTAAGGCTTCTTCCGGAGTTTTAGTAAACTCCAGAATTTTCTTCGCCCAGTACGTGCGTAGAAATCGGTGTATCTTCCCTTCCTTTATCATTTGTGTATTCATGGCATTCCATAGATCGTCATGCGTTCGACTATTTTCAAATTCTTCTCTAGTGTACACATATTCTCGCGAATCGTTTCTAAATATAAATAAAAAAACATTTTATTATAATATTTCGATATAAAAGACAAAGTGAACAGGAAGTGAACGTGTACCTATGAATGTTCAAAGTATTTCGACCCCAGGATACTGTATTTGCCAAGCTAGTGTAATTTTCGTTGTAGTAACAATAATTATCCGAGAGTTCTCGTCGAAAGAGTATTTCTTCAGTAAATATCTTAATACTTCCTTTATATGATATTTTGTGTTTCCAAATTTCTAAAATAGCTCTTTGAGCAGATATGTGGCCTGAAAATTATAATATCTGATGATGATTAAAAAATAATAATACAAAACATTGGTAATCCCCATACCAACCTAAATTCAACCAAGGTGAAAGATTACTAAGACCGTCCACTAATGGATTTCGTCGTTTCAATATATATCCTTTTAAATTTTTCTGTATGAAAGTATTTAAAACATGCATACCGTGGTCGTATCCGGGTTTGAAATCGTGTAGAGGTGAAACACTACGATCGATTTCGAGATCTTTAACAATTTTCTCCCAATTGATTGCCTAAGAATATAAATAAAAATAAAATAAGATAATTAATATTTTATAACTAATTGTCATAGTTTTGCATAATCCTATTGCATACTTCGGCTTCACGTTCACCGGTAAACGGATGTTTAATTAATGGAGGGAATTCGGTTAAAAAATTTTCAATTTTATTTTCGGTCACAAAATAAAATGATCCTAAATTATATTCTTGTTTGTCTGACGCATGCCAGCAAGGCACGACATTATGGGCGTCAATCTGTGAAACTGGCACTAACTTTCCAATAGCAAGAGCTAAAAATTTAGCCACGTACAAGTGATATTTGAAAGGTGAGAAATCTAAAATGACTAATCCTATCTGATATTTTTTCACGAAATCTGGAATTACTTTTTCTGCGTAACCGATTATAAAATGAAATTGAATATTCATTTTCAAACATTCCTTTTCGATTTGTTTTAAACCTGTAAGTAGAAAAACAATTAATGATTAAAAGATAAATTAACAATGTTGAAGTTTTTAGAATATTATTATACAATAAAATGTATAATATAAATAGTAATATTATGCTTTAGTTCGAAAAAGCTCAACTTTGCACCATTTGATATACTCCGCTTTCCGAGTGGAATATTTTTTGCGAGTGTATTGAATTAAGTAACGATAAATTATTTCTTCAACAACATGATGCTGAGCAGAATTTATAATAATTTTATATGTTAACATTTATTGAGTATTTTGTTGCCATGACCACAATGATTACAGTGTTACCATTGTTACAATGATCGTCTTCGAAACAACAATAGTCGTCATTTTCAACACACTCACCAAGAGTATCTGACTCGAAGAGCAAAAAATATCTGTGGTGCAAAGTATGTCCAGCTTTCTTGTCAATACTTTACTTTGCTTTGCTTTACTTTACTTTTTTTTATCTAATAAATAAAGAAAAAAAAAATTAAATGAGAAAAAAATGTAGAAAAATGTCCAAAATTTTTTTTTCACATTTTCGAAATTTTCCTGCGCCAAAATGTTTCTAATATTATTGTCTATTTATGTTTAAATTTTCATAAAGTTTGAATCAAAAAAATGGTGGTTTCCAAGTCTTTTTTTATCAAATTTCGGATAGTTTTTTCCAAAAAAAAAAAAAAATTGAAAAATTGAGAAATTCGAAAAAGTATCTTTTTAAAGTACCAACTACAAGCAAATCCGGTTTCAAAAATTTGCTGATCGATACTTTTAGGACCAGTAAAATTTTTTCTATACGAAAAAATGTTCACAGAAAAAAATAATAATAAAAAAATAAACATCATTGTAAAAACATGAGCTTCTTCACTTCGTTCAGTATCTAAAATATTATTATTTTATATTATATAATAAATGTCATCGATTTTAAACATTGTTACCGAGTTAAATCTACAATTTTATATTGTTGGATTTTATCTTAGTTTTTCAATTGTTGTTTGTTTACTTTCCTGTTTTTAGAAAAGTGTTGTAAATTGATACTATTTAATTTTATATAAATTTCAGTTTGAACTTATAGGTATATCTAACCACTTGCCTATATTGGAGGAGAATAACAACAATGATTTTATTATTCATATACGTACATGTAGGCCATAACTAAGTAGTTGTAAGATTAAAATTATAACTCATGACCTTTTATTAAATAAAAAATAAATATCTTTCTTCCTAAAATGTGGGGGGTGAAAAGAGCACAATATTTTTCGGGCAAAAAGATAAAGGTTATTTTTGTCGAAAATCGTTTCACACTTAAAAGTACCTAGTTGACTTTCAAATATTTTAAATAAATTAAAATTTTCTTCTTTATCTATATCAATATTGTAATAAAGTAATGTTTTCCTACAAATTTTTCTCAAAAAATTTATATATTTTCAAAAAATTTTATACAATTTAAGATTTTAGATAACACTTGTATTAAAATCTAGATTATAAAGATTATAGAATAAATATACAAACAAATTTTATAAAGGTTTTCTAGATAATTTTCAGCTACTTTGGGTTTTTTAATGTTTAACAAATATTAAGAAGTCAGAGTGAAATTTATTTTATATTCGTTATTTTAAAATTGAAATATACAATAAGATTTCAAAATATTTTTTCACATAATCCGCTTTATTTATTTATAATGATTTTAACGAATATATTTTAATTTGATTTTAGATTCTGAACGAAGTGAAGAAGCTAGTGTTTTACAATGATGTTTATTTATTTTTTTTATTTTTTGTTTTTTCTGTGTACAACTTTTCGTATAGAAATACTTGTCCAAAAGTTTCGATCAATAACTTTTTGAAACCGGATTTGCCTCTAGATTGTACTTTAAAGAGGTCATTTTTTGAATTTCTCAATTCTTC
>JAIPRM010008247.1:0-16132 GCA_025469315.1 Stegophylla sp. TES_Ste_2020
GGGTGTGATTCCGGTTCTATAGAGATACTGATCGAAACTTTCGGACAAGTATTTCTATACGAAAAAGTGTTTACAGAAAGAGAAAAAAAAAATAAAAAAAAAATAAACATCACTGTAAAATCATAAGATTCTTCACTTCGTTCAGAATCTAATAATAAAAAACAGTAATATTAATTAACAATAATATTAATAATAATTACATTTTTCGGTGATTACAGTTTCAACGAGGAAAAAAAAACATATGGTCATTCGACGTTGACGTGTGCGTTTAAGTATCGCGAAATAAGCACATGATACCGCGGACGTTGTGCTGACGCAAACAGTATATGAAAAAAAAAAAACTCCATCATTATAAAACTAAAATATTCTTCACTTCACTCAGATTCTATAATACTTTATTATATTTTTATGGTTTGATGAGTTGTCATAGTAATACCATATTTCATCCGGTCTAAAATTTTAATTTGTCTAGATCAGAGATTCCTAAACTTTTTATGGTATGACCCATTCCGGAAATTTTTTTAATTTTAGCGGCCCACAATAATAATTGAATGTCTTTTTTCTGCTTTTTTGCTGGTCGAATGACACACATAAAAAAAGAGATTTTGTATCACAATTTTTATAATTTGTAAGGAACTCTAATTATTCATTAAATTATGTAATTAATATTTAAAATTATATAAAAATACGTGTAAATGAACATAACAAAAAAAAAAAAAAATTTTTTTGTATAAAAAGTTAGACATATTTCGCCCCATCATGTGGATTTTTCGCTTGAAAAAATATATTCTTTCACAAATATTTTTAAAATTTCAATATATTTTACATTTCCATAAAGTTTTAATTGTATTTTCGTCAAATTGAAGAGCTTTTTTTGAATTTTACAAAAGTATTAATAAATTTAAATAAATTGGTACCCTAAAATGCTATCTACTTGCAAATTTTGATTAAAAAAGTTGCTGGTCGAAACTTTAGGAAAATATTTCTATATGAAAAATTGTTCAAAGAAAAAAAAAAATAAACACCATTGGAAAAAAACTTGCTTCTTCACTCCACTCAGAATCTAAAATTAACAATGCGACTCTCAATTTGGGAACCTCTGGTCTAGATGTTCTCTATTGATCTCATTTATCCGTTTGCCTACTTAAAATAAGTTAAATATATATGAAAAAATTGACAAGAAATTTAAACCGAATTTATTATTAAAAAAATAAAGAAATTAATAAAAATTATGACCTCCAATTACCCCTCCTCTGACACTAAACCACGTAGTAAATGTGTTGCTATCGATGAATTCGAATTAAGTACCTAAGTACCTAAGTAGTGTTTAGAATTAAGTAGTAATAGTTAATATTCATTTTCCCAAGCGTCCGCGTTGAATTCCAAGTTTTATATAACCGTTTTTTTGAATTGTATAGTGATATATTACATCATTTAAGTTCTGTCAATAGTTATCTACCGCAAGTCCCGGGTTTTGTGCAGATATATGAAATTTTTACAAGGTTTTTATGGAAAAAAATCGGAAAATTATTTTAAAAATTAATATGTATAAATAAAAATAAACATGGATTACTTTGTTACTAATTAATAATATTGGACTATTACTGGACATTTGAAAAAGATTTAATGAATTTTATTCGATGTATCTATTATTTGAAAAAAAGTTAATTCTATAAATAGCTCAAAACCGAGGGATCTTATAAAAATTCCAATTACACTAATTACTAAGAATTTGATGATTTATTAATTTATAAAAAAAGATTTTTATTGCATTTTTCATTTTTAATAAGACATTAAATGTGTTATACATACACAAACACACACACACACACACACGAGCGCGCGCGCGCTCATATAAAAATCGAATGCCCAAAAATAATGTTAATAAATAACATTTTGTTAAAAATATCCTTATCGCCAATTATTATTAATTTATAGTATTTAAAGCTTTTACTCAGAATCGTTTTATTGAAGAAATAATTCATTGATTCTTTAAAATTAAATACACCCACCAAGAGCTTCACACTTGAGGTACGAAGAATACTCATCGTGCAAAGTATAAAATAAGACTCAGAAACCATCATTTTAGACTCTGAACGAAGTGAAGAAGTTAGTGTTTTTACAATGATATTTATTTTTTCTGTGTACAACTTTTCGTATGGAAATACTTGTCCAAAAGTTTCGGTCAGTAACTTTTTGACACCGGATTCGCCTCTGGATTGTACTTTAGAGAGGTCATTTTTTGAATTTCTCAATTCTTCAATTTTTTTTTTGAAAAAAACTATCTAAAATTTGACAAAAACGACTCGGAAACCATAATTTTTTGATCCGAACTATATGAATATTTAAACATAGGTAGAAAATATTATGAGAAATATTTTGGCACGAAAACATTTTGAAAATGTGAAAAAAAATATTTGACACTTTTCTCGCACTTTTTCCTCATTATTTTTTTCTCCTTTTTTTATTTATTTGATAAAAAAAAGAAAATAAAGTAAAGTAAAGTGAAATAAATTATATACAATAAAGCTGAATATACTTTTCACCACAGATATTCTTCGCTCTTCGGGTCAGATACTCTTGGTGGTTATATTGAAAATGACGACTATTATTATTTTTTATATTAACTTCTTTCGTTTAGATTCGTCTTATTGAAGAAATTATTTATCGTTTCTCCTAAAATTCTACACACCCACCAATTGTATCTGACCCGAGGAGCAAAGAACACCTCATGGTGCAAAGTAAATATTTTTTTTTTTTACTCGTGCTATAATTTTCATACCACTGAATATTATTTCACAAGTGTTTTATTTATAGAATTACAAATTTTAGAATCCAAATATCAACAGACTCATCTTCCTAATTAAAACGTCACAAATTCAATTTATTATATTAAGGACGAAAATGGTATAACAGTTTACTCATACATAAGTCAAATTATAATTAACATTTTAGTTATAATCCGTAAAGTCAATTTTCATTCATAAGAGCATTAAACTTCAAAGCACGGCAAAATGAATCATTTACAGAAATAATGAAATGGACACAGATTAATCTGTCATCACCTATTCCAAAAATTGTATTGCCTAAATCATAAAAATATCAACAATATTTTATCACTGACGAATTTCGAATAGAATGAAAATATGTAACCGTTGTTAAACATACCTATTCACTATAAAACTGACAATTATTATTGGTGTCCATAATTAACTGAAGCTCCGCTCAGAATCTCTTCTTATAGAAGAAATGATTTATCGGTTTTTTTAATTCAAAACACCCACCAAGAATATCTTACCCTAGCTAGTAGTGAAGAGTACTCATGGCGCGAAGCATGTTCAGTTCATTTCCTCAGAACTCAATTATTGTAATAAGTATTTTTTCCTGGGACTTAATTTGTATTTTTTTTCAGTTTTGGAACTCAATTCCAATGCAGTCGTTGCGGTAGCGATCGCTTAAGCCTAACCATATACGTTATATTTCTAACGTTTTGCTGACTACCTGCGACCTGTTTTAGCTACTGATCCGTCTATGACCTGTGGACCCCGGCGTTAACTTACCATTTCCAGTGATAATCAGTGAAGATAATAGTTATAATATTATAAAGAAGTTTATCGAGAAAAAAATACGTACGCTTCACTTTCCTTAAACGCTTTTGCTACGTTATTAATTTTCTTTCAATTCTTCTTCTGTGAAAATGTTTGCTTCGTTTTACTGTTTGTAAATCTTTTTGTAATTTTATTTTATCCTCGTGTATATAGTTATATACCCATATAATATATAATTTATATATAATAAGGTTTATAGTTTCTTGTCATCATAAATGAGATTCAATTAAAAAAATAATAACGTGAATTTTAATGGTTGTTCCAATTTACCCAAATTTGTAGGTGACTTGAAACAAGAGATTTTATTTTTTTAGTTTTTTGAGTCAAAAATATTATTTTAAGGTTCTAAAACGATTACTATACGTTATGCGACAATTTGAGTATTTTTCGTTTACCTTTGACATTTTTATTAAAAAAAAAAAGTCAAAATCGTTCCATTTCATCCGTGTTTGATGTTCGACGAAAATCAATTTTGTTTTATTCTTGTTAATAATCTTCACGTATATTAATAACTTATAACAATAATAATGTTATAACTTTATCAGAACGAAAAACGATAAAACTCAAGCTCTTGGCTATAAAACCTTTTTGCAGACAAAAAACACGCCATCACCTCGCAATAAAATCTGTAGGAATTTTTCAAAGGAAGGTTAAATATTTTTTATTCTTTGGTTTCACTAGGTATTTAATTAGAGAACAGTACAGAATATCCCAGTACGATGTGACAAATATAATAACTTTGGTTTCATTAATAATTCTTAACTTTAATTTTTGGAAAATTAGAATAGCAATGCACATCAGCAATAAATAATTTTTATTAGAACCCAAATTTTTAAATTTCAAATTGTATACAGCAGTTATAAATAAAATTCAAAATAGCCGTTTTGTAAACCTAATTGTTAGAAAAATTTTAGTGGGAAAATATCTTATTAAAGTTTCGTAATTTATTTATTATGATTTTTTAATAATTTTTCATAATTCGCATTTTTGTTGTGTAGCATGTTGAATTTTGAATGATTATGTAATAAAATATTCACATTTTTCAAAATTTAAAATTATAATTTAAAATAATTACAATAATTTAATTGTTTTTCTAAAAATCCGGTTTATAAAATGGCTCTTTTAGAATTTTTCTAGAATTGTAGTAATGTAGAAAATTTGGATGCTAAATGCAAAAAAAAAAAAAATTTATATGTTATTACTGTAGCGCTATAATGTAGTAATATCAAAAGAAAAAAAAAGAAAAATTACTATTAGAACCAAAGTTTTTGTATTTATCAAGTCGTACTGGAACACACTGTATAGTTTGAGACATTTTTTCTTTTCATATAGATGGTACCTAATACAAAAATTAACTAAGAATTAATTGAAAATGGTAAGTTAATATTAAACCTTACAATCAACAGCATTAATTTTAATTAATTGATACGTACACGTACGTAATTTTAAATTGACAAATGCATTTTTTTTTTTATTTTTTTTTTTTTACTTATAAATTGTTAAATACACCGTTTTGATAATTTTAGATTTTTTATACAGTAAAATGTTTTGAAATTCTATAAATTAAATAAATAACAACTATAACATTTTAAAATCGACTTATCTTTTTAATTACTTAAAAAATTTAAAAAAACAAAACTTAAATGTATTAATTAGGTATATTATTATAATAAACAATGTTATTTTAACCTTCACTTAATAGTCCAAAAATTAGAATATTATATATGAATACTACAAACTATTCTTTGCATTCTTTGAACATTTATTCTTGGCCTCACTATTATAAGTCATAAATCTGCAAAAGAAATTTTTCTTAGATTTGACGTTCATAATCGAGTTAAATAAAAGTCACTCAGTAACAAAAATGATTTTTTTTTTAATTCTTATTTTGTGAAATTTTATATTACAATATAATGATTATCATGATTGGTTTTAATATAATCCAAGGGGAGGGCGATCGTCCTTACTTGCCCCTCCCTGCTAACGCCCTTATCTCCCCGTCACTCATGCAATGCTTTTCAAATTACTTCCTATATGCCGGTTTGTTTACACGTCGTATTGCCAGTAATTTAATAATTATTCCGAAATACGTGACACGTGCCCCGATCGTGCCATCCCGTAGGTACCTAGGATTATCTGGTGATTAACGATATCGCACGAAATTGATACGCGACGTGGACAGAAACTATTATTTTTAAATTAATTTTGCTCATCCAAACGATTGATAATCAAGCCCGGAGGATTAAGGATCGTCATAATATTCGTCTAAAAATATAGAAATAAAATATGCTCATAATAATAATTTATAATAATATTTATACTCATCTATAATTTCATAAAATTAAAAAAAAAATCTAGCAATACGTTATAAATATTATAGTCAAAAATCAATAATATTATGATATAAGATACTCATTTATAATTTCATAAAAATAAAAAATATCTAACAATACGTTATACACGTTACAGTCAAATATAAATAATCTAATAAAATATGTCATAAAAAGAAAAAAAAATATAATATGTCATAAAATAAATTTAAATAATAATAATAATAATACAAAGAGAATAAACTTATAATTTTTTACCACAAAAACGTGGCGAAACAAAAGGTGCGCAATCGTGTTGTGTTTGCTTAAATAAAAAAATGCAAAAAGTCCGCAATCGTGCTGCACCGCCTTGAGTAACGTAATTAATTAGTAACCTAAGCAGAGAATTACATTGCAAATTTGGTGTGATAAAATTCTTTGCGGATGAATACTTAAACATTTTACAAAGGTTTGCTAAAAAAGAAGTCGGAAAAAGTACGGACAAATATTATATTATAAACTAGTTTACGAACACCAAAAAGGGTTAATACCAAATGTCTTTAGAATTTATCGACGCCGAGTACGATGGTGTGAACCAAAATATGCGCACACTCAATAGTTTTCTAATTATTCGATTTTGAAAATTCAATATTTTCAGGTATTATATTAAATACCTACCTGCTATTTCGACTGTTTTGAATACTGTTCTTGTAGTCTAGTAATACTGTGATAAATGCTGGATGCAAAGGTACTGGGTTCAAATCATACCCTGTAAACTAAATTATTTGCACTTTTTCAATCGTAACTGACCAGAGGTGACGCGATAAACATTAGTAAGTACTTATTATATTATACTAGGGTGACCATACGTCCCGTTTAAAACGGGATTGTCCCTTTTTTGACAATCATGTCCCCTTGTCCCGAAAAACTTCGAACGGGACGCTTTTTGTGCCGTTTTCAGAAGGTGGTCCCGTTTTAATCCCGTTATTCCATATTATGCGCAAAATATCGTTCACAAAAAAAATAAATAAATATGTATATAATTCTACAATTCCACTATAAAATCAAAATTAAATTGTCTTTAAACAAACGTCAAAATAAATGTATTAGAAGTTTCCTTCTGACGTATTTTCGTTTCATACAACGTAAATTTTACTAGACATCAATAATATCACGAAATTACTTCAATTTCGAAAAACGGTTATAATTGGTACCAAATTTAGATGCACTGGTAGGAAAGAAACAAAAATGAGTTTGAAAATCCTAGAATAATATTTAAAAGCAAAAATGTATCGATAAATTCTGGAAAAAATTCAGCAATAGAGAGTACATTATATAGGTACTGATTACGAAAGGAAAGAATCTTCAATTATAACAATGATAATAAGTAAATAATTTTCCTATGAAGATTTTCCATGATATTTCAACACAATAAAAAAATTATAAAAGTTTAAATAAAACATGACCCAATTAGAAATCATAATTAATCATTATGATTATAATAAATCCAATAAAAATCCGCTAAGATATCGATCAATTTTTTCAAAGTCACAACAAATAAGGAGTGTTTTTAAAAGTGTACCTAATTGTTATTTTAAAAAAATGTTAAAATTAAAAAAATATTTGATATTCATTCAGAGTTCAACCAAAATTATTTGTCCCGTTTTTTATATTTATAAAAATGATCACCCTATATTATACCGAATCAATATTGAATTTACGATATTCGGAGCCGCTTTATTATTTTTATTTTTATGATTATATTTTATTGTAATTTGAAATTATTTATGGAATATTCATTATCTAGGTGTAGAGCAGGGGTTCTTAACAAGTGATCCATGGACCCCTAAATTACTCGGGAGTCCATGAAACATTTTTTTTTTTTTTTTTTTTTGGATGGCTCAAAAATAAATTTGTTTGAAATTAATTAAATTTATATGATGAATGAAGACTAAAATTAGAAACTGTTATATTTATAATATAAATTTGTAACTACTGTGCATTTTATAAAATGAATATAAATATTACATAATATTTATAATTTTCGTAAGCACGAGCAGTTTTTAATATTGTGGTAATATCAAGTATAGCCGTTAATTTATTAAGATAATAATAATAACTTCTCATGAATTTCGCTACTTGAAAAACGACAACGGGACACCAGTCATAATAATATATTCATATATTATTTATTTTTTCTGATTTTAAGTAAGAATTCCTATTTTATGAACCACGTCTGAAAACAGACAACAGATGTGTTGGAACTGATAATTCATTTATTTTTTTTAAAAATAAATTGTTGTATTGCTATGTATTGTATAGTTTGGTATAGATAATTCTTAGTTTTATTATTAAAAAAGAAGCCGGACATACTTTACACCACGGATATTCTTCGCTCTTTGGGTCATATACATTTGAAGGGTATGTATAATTTTAAAGAAACGATAAATCATTTCGTCAGTAAGATAGTTCTGAACGGAAGAAATTAATAATATAAAGAAAAATCAGTGGCGGATTTAACGGGGAAAAAATGGACATTTACCGTCTGGGCCCCCATTCAAAAAGGCCCCTCAGGACCAAACTGCACATGTTTTTTTTTTCATAATAAATAATGATTAGAACAAAAATTGTTGACTATTATTTATTTATTATTGGCAAATGTATTATTTTCTAAGTAGTTTTCTTTTAAAATTGAAATAAATGTTGAATAGTACCGAGAATAATATTATGTAGTACATTGACTGATGTCTGTCTCAATAATTAATAACGTTTCATGAAAGCTGCTAGAATATTGTCAACTTTATACGCCTGCATCGGCATCATATATTTTAGTCTCTTTTTTTTTTTTTTTATTCTGTGTACTTTGGAGTTGATTTCTTGTGAGAATTTTTAAAAAAAAGTTCGACACTTACAGTTGTAATGACATCAACACAATGTAAGTATTAATTAATTAAAAAATGTACATGTTTCTTATTTGGAAAAAAATATCGCAATTAGACAGCTCAATATTTTAATAGGTATTGGAAAAAATTGCTTTTAGATGGTTATGTATGTGTCAAAATAGGTAGAAAATATATAACGTTCCTACACCTACCTAATGTTTGTATTATTTTGTAAAATTATGATGCAAATCATAAAATGTAAAAATTTAAAAAAATTTCAAGATTTATGTGTTAGGTTTAAAATTATAAAAAGCCGGATATACTTCACATCATTGATATTCTTCGCTCCTCGGATCAGGTACTCTTAATGGATGTGTTGAATTTTAAAGAAACGATAAATAATTTCTTCAAAAGTATGATTCTGAGCGAAGTATGTTTATAATGTAAAGAACAATAATAGTCGTAATTTTCAACACACACACCAATAGATCTGACCCGAGAAGCGAAGTATTTACGACTTTCTTATTTATACTTTACTTATCTTTGTTTTACTTTACTTTACTTTTTTTTATCGAAAAAAAAGATAATAATTTTACTAAAAATGTCAAAGAGAAAAAAGTTACAAAGAAATTTCCAAAATTTTTTTTACTTTTTCTAAATTTTCTTGCGCCAAAATATTTCTCATGTTATTGTCTTATCTTTTTTAAATACCTTCATATAGTTATAGTTTAAATATTCATATAGTTTGAATTGAAAAAAGATAGTTTCTGAGTCTTTCTACTCAAATTTTTGGTTGTTTTCCCCAAATTTTGAGAAAACAATTGAGAAATGCGAAAAATGACCTCTCCAAAGTACAATCTCAATTCTTAAGGCAAATCTGGTTTCAAAATGTTGCTGGTCGAAACTTCTGTGCGAGTATTTCTATATGAAAACGTGTACACATAAAAAAATAAATAAAATGAAAAAATTAACATCTTTGTAAAAACACTAGTCTTCACTTAGCTCAGAATATAAAATATATGTATAAAATAGTTAAATTTTATTAATTTTCATTTTAGCACATTGTATACATTGGTAATTTTTAAACTCAACCATTTATTTAGATAAAAATAAATATTTAAATTAACTGTAACTTTTCTTGTAAGCAATTTTTTTTCTATTTTCTTTTCAGTTAAATGAATAAACTTCAAATACTTGTTATAACTGTTATGATTATAAATTATACGTTAACTTATATTTAATAATAGTTATAGATTATATTACGTTGTGTGTTAATTAGCTATTTGAAGGGGGGAGTGGTGGCAAAACTCTACTCGATCTAGTTCATATTTGTTTTCATAATTTTTAGGTCCTTTGTAACTTTGCCACCTGGGCCTTTTTCCTTATATCCGCCACTGAGAACAATAATAGTCGTCATTTTCAACACACTCACTAAAAGTATCTGACCCGAAGAGCGAAGAATATCCGAGGAGCGAAGTATGTCCGACTTTCTTGTTTATACTTTATTTTGCTTTACTTTACTTTGCTTTACTTTACTTTGCTCTGCTTTACTTTACTTTGCTTTACTTCGCTTTGCTTTACTTTACTTTTTTTTATTTAAAAATAAAAAAAAGAAATACAATTTATTGAGAAAAAAATTTGTTAAAAAAAGTCCAAAATGTTTTTTCATATTTTTGTTACGCCAAAATTGTTCTCATAATATTGTCTATCTATGTTCAAATTTTCATAAAGTTTGGATCAAAAAATGATGGTTTCCGAGTCTTTTTTTGTCAAATTTTGAGTAGTTTTTCTAAAAAAAAAAAAATTGAGAAATTCAAAAAATAACCTCTCTAAAGTACTAACTAGACACAAATCTGGTTTCAAAAAGTTACTGATCGAGACTTTTGGACAAGTAGATCCATAAGAAAAAGTGTACAGTGTACACTGTACACAGAAGAAAAAATAAACATCATTGTAAAAACCATTAAGCTTTTTCACTTCCTTCAGAATCTAAAAGTAATTTAAAATGTATTGTTTACTATTTTTTTTGAGGTGAGGAGTAGAGGGAGGAGTCCGTGGTTAAACTTTTAACTTGAAAGGAGTCCATGAACCAGAAAAGGATAGGAACCTATGATGTAGAGGAATTTACGAAAAATTAATTTTCATTTTTCGTAAATGTTGTATGCAACAAAATAATATTTAGTTTAACATTTTAAAGTTCAATGCAGGCATATCAGTATAAAATGTAAGATTAGTATACACACAAATAAATTAATATTGTTACTCTGGACGAATTTCGACAACTTGGTAATACTAGAACTCATTATTACATAACTTATTTTATAAATTTGATCATTTACACGAATAATGAATTTTATTGCACACGAAATATTCTGTTATTAAAAAACATTTGTTAAACACATTGAAAATTACTATTACATATTAACTGAAGCACTGCCCAGAATCGTTTTATTGAAGAAATGATTTATCGTTTCTCTAAAATTCAACACATCTGCCAAGAGTATTTTACCCGAGATCCGAAGAATACCTATGGTACGAAGTATGTCCGGCCTTTAGATTCTGAATGAAGCGAAGAAGCTATTGTTTTTACAATGATGTTTATTTATTTATTTATTTTTTTATACTTTTTGTTTTTGTTTTTTATGTGTACTCGTCTTCGTATAGAATTACTATTTCGACACTCTTCTGAAATACTGAAAGTTATTCGATTTTATTATAATCCAAGGATTACACTTTGAAAATTACAGAGATAGCTAATGTTCAATAAATGGTTTTATAAGTTTATAAACATATTATACTGGATCAAAAAATGGATTAAAAATACGAGTTCCCAGAAAGTTTTCCGATTTGCCAGGTTCACCCGTGTCGGCGCTGTCTTTATTTATAATTAAGATGATAATAATTATTGTAAAGGGTACGTTTTCATTTTAAATTGAAAAAATGTATTTTTAAAACTATTTTTAATTAAATTAAAAATCAAAAAACAATATATTTTAATACTAGCCGTACCCGTGCACTTAGTTGCCTGAAAAACTCTGTCCGTGAAAATCAGTTAAGGCCGTATAAACAGAATTTTACGATTTTACAGTTTTATTTATTTAAATTATCGTGTTGTCATGGTTAAAGCCCATCAAATTCGGTTTACCGTTCGAACATAAAATGTGTTTACCCGTGCTCATTAAATACTCGTAATCAATACAATTAAGAATAGGTTATCTATATGGAAAATTACCAACGATAAATAAATATTTTCTAATTTTGAATCACTGAGTTGACAACTATTATTCTATTTCGAATCTCTCGATTTTTTTTCTTGTGTATCAAACAATGAGTATGTCACCGATAGAAATAGGCGATTTCCATCGACTTCTCTGTGAATTAATTGATATTGTATTCTATTAAAAAAATTATAATAGATTGAATAAATTAATATCACAGACGTCCACAAAATGTGTCCATAATGTTTATCCATTGATATAAATTAAAACAATATAATATGTTATATTATATCTATACGACGAACATATTATATATATCGTATACACGTATACATATAAAATTTAATATTTTTAATAACTATTTAATTGATTAATTTTTTGAACTTTTCTCATTTAATAGCTTTTTTGCAGACCAAATACTCTCGTTAAAAAAAAAAAGAAAAGACTATGCAAATTGGTCTGATAGAACTTTACACAAAAAAATCCCCTCACCTTTTAATAATATGATAGATAATTTGACAAGCAAAAAATAAAAAAAAAACAAAAATATCACTCTGTTGGTATTCTTTGAAAAGATAATAGTGATACTCGAAAACTGTGGTAATGAAATATTTAATATACATGAAATAATATAATAGAACAGTTAACAATCGATGCTTTTTTTTTTTGTTAGTATCTTTATAAAGTAACAAAACTTTGCTCTTTTTTTGTTCAAGTAACTAGGAAATTGAGTGGTTGCCTTTTGCTTGTAGCAACTTGTAACTTTTCTAAATTAATAAATCATAGTAAGTAACTGTGACTTAATTTAGTTACTAAAATTGATTGGCTTTCCCAGTTTTAGAAATGTTGTATTTAAAAACTATTTATTCGGAAACATTTCGTAGAAGTGCACTAAAACGCCATCTTTAGAGCTCTTAAATTCCATTTATGTAAAACATTTTCAAAATTTTTTTGGAAACATCTGTATTGGTTTTCGTATGTTTTGTGTTATTCCGGCAACTGTAGCAGAAGCAATAAAATCTTTTAGTAAATTGGGAAATTCGTTAAAAACTTGACAAAGCTTTCACTATTGACTTTAAACCTTAACTAGTGACGTGGTTTTTTGTAACGTGTGACACGAGGTATGACATACCGTTACTCATTCAATTGAGACTGTACTTTAAACTTTTGTGTGAAACAAAACAAATTTGTTTACTTGAAACTCTACAACATAACATACACTAATTTATGTCACAAAGAAAAACGGGATAGTAAAGAATATAAATGCTTAAACTTAACAAAGAGGTTTTATATCAAGGGTTCTAAACCGGTGGTCCATAGACCCCTTAGGGGTTTATAGATGGTAAATCGTGGGTACATGAAGTTGATGTGATATTATTCTTTTTAGACAACTCAAAAATAAATTTCTTTGAATTTAATTCAAATTATACAATAAATGAAGATCTAAAATTAGAAACTGTAATATTTATACCACAAATTTGTACTATGAAATGTATTGAATAAAATATTCATTATACATAATATTTATTATTTTCGTATGCACGAGTGGTTTTCCATATTTTGGTAATACCAAATATGTCTGATAATTTAATCACATTATTGATATTAATTATAACTTCTCATGAATTCCACTACTTTAAAGATGACAACGGGACGTATCAGTCATAATATTATATATATAAATTGGTTATAAGTAACAATTCCTATTTTGTTAACCACGTCTGAAAAGTACAAAGATAATAGAAGTGTTGGAAAATGATAATTATTTTTTTTTCAATCATAAATAAATTATTGTATTAATTATGTATTGTATATTCTGGTATTGATAAGTATTAGTATTATTATTAAAAATTAATTCAAAACGTATTGTTTACACTTTTTTTTTTTGGTGGGAGGAGGTGGTTCGTAGTTAAACTTTTTACTTGAAAGGGGTCTATGAACCAGAAAAGGTTAAGAACCTATGTTTCATATGTTTTCATTAAATTTTTTTTTAATATTAAAATAGTAGTAAAAAAATTAATTTTTCGTGAATTATCTATCATACAACTTTTTTATAACTCACTAATAGACATAAATGGTTTGTTGACGCCGACAACAATAATACCGCGCATCCGCCATCCACCACTTAATTAAAATAATTTAAAACAGCCAGACGGCCACACACACACACACACGCACACGCACACGCACATTACATAACACCATAATTATTATAAGTATAATATTATGTTATCTGTGTTTGTGATTCATTATAGATTATTTAAATTTTACCGTGAGTCATCATTATTGTTTTTAAAACTAGCTTATTGTCCGTAAGCGTAACCGTCGTAGTTCGACCATCGCGCATCGTCGCCGTATGCTAATCATACAAAAATTATTGTTGTTCTGTCCATCGTACGCAACTCGTCCGATCGCTGGCAACTAATATCGCCACGAACTGGCTAGTTTTGGTTTTTAGTTCCTTTTAGATTCTGAACGAAATGAAGAAGCTAGTGTTCTTACAATGATGTTTATTTTTTTTTTTTTATTTTTTTTTTCTGTGTACAACTTTTTGCATGGAAATAATTGTCCAAAAGTTTCGATCAGCAACTTTTTGAAACCAGATTTGCCTCTAGATGGTACATTAGACTCATTAGAGAGATCATTTTTTGAATTTCTCAATTCTTCAATTTTCTTTTTTTGGAAAAAGCTATCCGAAATTTGACAAAAATGACTCGGAAACCATAATTTTTTGATCCGAACTATATGAAAATTTAAATATAGACAGAAAATAATATAAGAAAGATTTTGACGCAAGAAAATTTTGCAAATGTAAAAAAAAATTTTTGGAAATTTTTCTGACATTTTTTTTCTCATTTATTTTTTATATTATTAATTTTCTTCGTTCAGAATCGTTTTATTGAAGAAAGATTTATCGTTTTTTTAAAATTCAATACACCCGTCCCGTTAAGAGAATCCCACCCGACGTGCGAAAAACACCCCGACGAACGAAGTACACGCTTTTTTTATTATGCTTTTTTTTATTTTTTTTATTATTTTGTAGAGCACGAATCGCTACCAAAATAGCCATGTATTTATTATATATATATATATATCTATAATATAAAAATGAATCGCAAAATGTGTTGGTAAGCGCATAACTCAACAACGCCTGGACCAATTTGGCCAAATTTTTTTCAAATGTTCGTTGAAGTTCAAGGATAGTTTTCACGGAGAGAAAAATTCGAATAATTACCGGAAAGACCCTAAAAACAGCTCTTTTCTTTTTCCCATACAAACCAAAAATGTATAACAATTCATCAATTGACAACGGCTGGGCCGATATGGCTTTAATTTTTTTTAAGATGTTCATAATTTTCAGAAGAAGGTTTTTACGAAAGAAAAATTCTAAAATTCAATCTCTAAAGGGTGGCTAATACAGACTTTTTAAAATTTTGAATAGGTATTTGGTTGTTTGTATAGGGTTGCCATTGGTTATAGAAAATAATATGTATAAAATACGGACCATCTTTTAATTTTTTAACGGGTTACGAAATGTACGGGTTCAGCACTTCGTAAAACCTCTATATAAATAAAAAATAAAAAGTTTTATCTGTTTGTACGGATTAATCGATCTTGGCGGTATCTAGATGGGACGGTAAAGTTCTTTGGTAACCATGACAACACTTTGATCTAAATAAACAAAAAAAGCCTGACATACTTCGCACGATAGGTGTACTTCGCACGATGGGTGGTATTCTCTTGACGGGCGTATTAAATTTTAAAGAAACGATAAATCATTTCTTCAGAAAAACGATTCTGAACGAAGGAAGTTAATAATATAAGAAAAAAAAACATTTTCGAAAAATTTTTTTTCACATTTTCAAAATTTTCTTTCGCCAAAATCTTTTTTATAGGATTTTCTATCTATGTTTAAATTTTCATAAAATTCGGATCAAAAAATTATGGTTTCCGAGTCGTTTTTGTCAAATTTTGGGTAGTTTTTTCCAAAAAAATATTGAAGAATTGAGAAATTCAAAAAATGACCTCTTTAAAGTACAATCTAGAGGCAAATCCGGTTTCAAAAAGTTATTGATCGAAACTTTTGGACAAGTATTTCTATACGAAAAGTTGTA